>ML133420.1:1868215-1981329 GCA_003864495.1 Nemopilema nomurai
TCAGATTAGTGACTCAGTGAGCTTGTAGCTGTGAGAGCAGACGTTTTTTGAAGCTCTTCAGATTAGTGAATCAGTTGAGACTTGTAGCTGTGGAGCAGACGTGTTTTTTGAAGCTCTTCAGATTAGCGAATAAGTTGAGCTTGTAGCTGTGGAGAGCAGACGTTTTTTGAAGCTCTTCAGATTGTGTGAATAAGTTGAGCTTGTAGCTGTGGAGAGCAGACGTGTTTTTTGAAGCTCTTCAGATTGGTGAAAGTTGAGATTTGTAGCTGTGAGAGCAGACGTTTTTGAAGCTCTTCAGATTAGTGAATAAGTTGAGGCTTGTAGCTGTGAAGAGCAGACGTTTTTGAAGCTCTTCAGATTGTGATAAGTTGAGGCTTGTAGCTGTGGAGAGCAGACGTGTTTTTTGAAGCTCTTCAGATTAGTGAATCAGTTGAGGTTGTAGCTGTGGAGCAGACGTTTTTTGAAGCTCTTCAGATTAGTGAATAAGTTGAGGCTTGTAGCTGGAGAGCAGACGTTTTTGAAGCTCTTCAGATTGGTGAATAAGTTGAGGCTTGTAGCTGTGGAGAGCAGACTTTTTTGAAGCTCTTCAGATTGGTGAATAAGTTGAGGCTTGTAGCTTGGAGAGCAGACGTGTTTTTTGAAGCTCTTCAGATTAGTGAATCAGTTGAGGACTTGTAGCTGTGGAGAGCAGACGTGTTTTTTGAAGCTCTTCAGATTAGTGAATAAGTTGAGGCTTGTAGCTGTGAGAGCAGACGTTTTTGAAGCTCTTCAGATTGGTGAATAAGTTGAGGCTTGTAGCTGTGGAGAGCAGACGTGTTTTTTGAAGCTCTTCAGATTGATGAATAAGTTGAGGCTTGTAGCTGTGGAGAGCAGACGTGTTTTTTGAAGCTCTTCAGATTAGTGGATCAGTTGAGGCTTGTAGCTGTGAGAGCAGACGTTTTTGAAGCTCTTCAGATTGGTGAATAAGTTGAGGCTGTAGCTGTGGAGAGCAGACGTGTTTTTTGAAGCTCTTCAGATTAGTGAATCAGTTGAGGCTTGTAGCTGTGGGAGCAGACGTTTTTTTGAAGCTCTTCAGATTAGTGAATAAGTTGAGGCTTGTAGCTGTGAGAGCAGACGTTTTTGAAGCTCTTCAGATTGGTGAATAAGTTGAGGCTTGTAGCTGTGGAGAGCAGACGTTTTTTGAAGCTCTTCAGATTATGAATAAGTTGAGGCTTGTAGCTGTGAAGAGCAGAAGTTTTTGAAGCTCTTCAAATTGGTGAATAAGTTGAGGCTTGTAGCTGTGAAGAGCAGACGTTTTTGAAGCTCTTCAGATTGGTGAATAAGTTGAGGCTTGTAGCTGTGGAGAGCAGACGTGTTTTTTGAAGCTCTTCAGATTGATGAATAAGTTGAGGCTTGTAGCTGTGGAGAGCAGACGTGTTTTTTGAAGCTCTTCAGATTAGTGGATCAGTTGAGGCTTGTAGCTGTGAGAGCAGACGTTTTTGAAGCTCTTCAGATTGGTGAATAAGTTGAGGCTTGTAGCTGTGGAGAGCAGACGTGTTTTTGAAGCTCTTCAGATTAGTGAATCAGTTGAGGTTTGTAGCTGGGAGCAGACGTATTTTTTAAAGCTCTTCAGATTAGTGAATAAGTTGAGGCTTGTAGCTGTGAGAGCAGACGTTTTTGAAGCTCTTCAGATTAGTGAATAAGTTGAGGCTTGTAGCTGTGGAGAGCAGACGTTTTTTGAAGCTCTTCAGATTAGTGAATAAGTTGAGCTTGTAGCTGTGAGAGCAGACGTTTTTGAAGCTCTTCAGATTGGTGAATAAGTTGAGGCTTGTAGCTGTGGAGAGCAGACGTGTTTTTGAAGCTCTTCAGATTGGTGAATAAGTTAAGGCTTGTAGCTTTGGAGAGCAGACGTGTTTTTGAAGCTCTTCAGATTAGTGAATCAGTTGAGCTTGTAGCTGTGGAGACAGACTTGTTTTTTGAAGCTCTTCAGATTAGTGATCAGTTGAGGTTGTAGCTGTGGAGAGCAGACGTATTTTTTAAAGCTCTTCAGATTAGTGAATAAGTTGAGGCTTGTAGCTGTGAAGAGCAGACGTTTTTGAAGCTCTTCAGATTGGTGAATAAGTTGAGGCTTGTAGCTTTGGAGAGCAGACGTGCTTTTTGAAGCTCTTCAGATTAGTTAATCAGTTGAGACTTGTAGCTGTGGAGAGCAGACGTTTTTTGAAGCTCTTCAGATTAGTGGATCAGTTGAGGTCTGTAGCTGTGGAGAGCAGACTATGTTTGAAGCTCTTCAGATTAGTGAATCAGTTGAGGCTTGTAGCTGTTGAGAGCAGACGTGTTTTTTGAAGCTCTTCAGATTGATGAATAAGTTGAGGCTTGTAGCTGTGGAAGCAGACGTGTTTTTTGAAGCTCTTCAGATAAGTGGATCAGTTGAGGCTTGTAGCTGTTGAGAGCAGACGTGTTTTTTGAAGCTCTTCAGATTGATGAATAAGTTGAGGCTTATAGCTGTGAAGAGCAGACGTGTTTTTTGAAGCTCTTCAGATAAGTGGATCAGTTGAGATTTGTAGCTTTGGAGAGCAGACGTGCTTTTTGAAGCTCTTCAGATTAGTGAATAGGTTGAGGCTTGTAGCTGTGAAGAGCAGAAGTTTTTGAAGCTCTTCAGATTGGTGAATAAGTTGAGGCTTGTAGCTTTGGAGAGCAGACGTGTTTTTGAAGCTCTTCAGACTAGTTAATCAGTTGAGACTTGTAGCTGTGGAGAGCAGACGTGTTTTTGAAGCTCTTCAGATTAGTGGATCAGTTGAGGTTTGTAGCTGTGGAGAGCAGACGTATTTTTTAAAGCTCTTCAGATTAGTGAATAGGTTGAGGCTTGTAGCTGTGAAGAGCAGAAGTTTTTGAAGCTCTTCAGATTGGTGAATAAGTTGAGGCTTGTAGCTTTGGAGAGCAGACGTGCTTTTTGAAGCTCTTCAGATTAGTTAATCAGTTGAGACTTGTAGCTGTGGAGAGCAGACGTGTTTTTGAAGCTCTTCAGATTAGTGGATCAGTTGAGGTTTGTAGCTGTGGAGAGCAGACGTATTTTTTAAAGCTCTTCAGATTAGTGAATAAGTTGAGGCTTGTAGCTGTGAAGAGCAGACGTTTTTGAAGCTCTTCAGATTGGTGAATAAGTTGAGGCTTGTAGCTTTGGAGAGCAGACGTGCTTTTTGAAGCTCTTCAGATTAGTTAATCAGTTGAGACTTGTAGCTGTGGAGAGCAGACGTGTTTTTGAAGCTATTCAGATTAGTGGATCAGTTGAGGTTTGTAGCTGTGGAGAGCAGACGTTTTTGAAGCTCTTCAGATTGGTGAATAAGTTGAGGCTTGTAGCTGTGGAGAGCAGACGTGTTTTTTTAAGCTCTTCAGATTAGTGACTCAGTTGAGGCTTGTAGCTGTTGAGAGCAGACCTGTTTTTTGAAGCTCTTCAGATTAGTGAATCAGTTGAGACTTGTAGCTGTGGAGTGCAGACGTGTTTTTTGAAGCTCTTCAGATTAGCGAATAAGTTGACGCTGGTAGCTGTGGAGAGCAGACATGTTTTTTGAAGCTCTTCAGTTTGGTGAATAAGTTGAGGCTTGTAGCTGTGGAGAGCAGACGTGTTTTTTGAAGCTCTTCAGATTGGTGAGTAAGTTGAGATTTGTAGCTGTGAAGAGCAGACGTTTTTGAAGCTCTTCAGATTAGTGAATAAGTTGAGGCTTGTAGCTGTGAAGAGCAGACGTTTTTGAACCTCTTCAGATTGGTGAATAAGTTGAGGCTTGTATCTGTGGAGAGCAGACGTGTTTTTTGAAGCTCTTCAGATTAGTGAATCAGTTGAGGTTTGTAGCTGTGGGGAGCAAACGTATTTTTTAAAGCTCTTCAGATTAGTGAATAAGTTGAGGCTTGTAGCTGTGAAGAGCAGACGTTTTTGAAGCTCTTCAGATTAGTGGATCAGTTGAGGCTTGTAGCTGTGAAGAGCAGACGTTTTTGAAGCTCTTCAGATTGGTGAATAAGTTGAGGCTTGTAGCTTTGGAGAGCAGACGTGCTTTTTGAAGCTCTTCAGATTAGTTAATCAGTTGAGGCTTGTAGCTGTGGAGAGCAGACGTGTTTTTTGAAGCTCTTCAGATTGATGAATAAGTTGAGGCTTGTAGCTGTGAAGAGCAGACATGTTGTTTGAAGCTCTTCAGATTGGTAAATAAGATGAGAGTTGTAGCAGTGGAGAGCAGACGTATTTTTTGAAGCTCTTCAGATTAGTGACTCAGTTGAGACTTGTAGCTGTGGAGAGCAGACGTGTTTTTTGAAGCTCTTCAGATTGGTGAATAAGTTGAGACTTGTAGCTGTGAAGAGCAGACGTTTTTGAAGCTCTTCAGATTGGGGAATAAGTTGAGGCTTGTAGCTGTGGAGAGCAGACGTGTTTTTTGAAGCTCTTCAGATAAGTGGATCAGTTGAGGCTTGTAGCTGTTGAGAGCAGACGTGTTTTTTGAAGCTCTTCAGATTGATGAATAAGTTGAGGCTTATAGCTGTGGAGAGCAGACGTGTTTTTTGAAGCTCTTCAGATAAGTGGATCAGTTGAGGCTTGTAGCTGTGAAGAGCAGACGTTTTTGAACCTCTTCAGATTGGTGAATAAGTTGAGACTAGTAGCTGTGGAGAGCAGACGTGTTTTTTGAAGCTCTTCAGATTAGTGAATCAGTTGAGGTTTGTAGCTGTGGGGAGCAGACGTATTTTTTAAAGCTCTTCAGATTAGTGAATAAGTTGAGGCTTGTAGCTGTGAAGAGCAGACGTTTTTGAAGCTCTTCAGATTGGTGAATAAGTTGATGCTTGTAGCTGTGGAGAGCAGACGTATTTTTTAAAGCTCTTCAGTTTAGTGAATAAGTTGAGGCTTGTAGCTGTGAAGAGCAGACGTTTTTGAAGCTCTTCAGATTGGTGAATAAGTTGAGGCTTGTAGCTGTGGAGAGCAGACGTGTTTTTGAAGCTCTTCAGATTGGTGAATAAGTTGAGGCTTGTAGCTTTGGAGAGCAGACGTGTTTTTTGAAGCTCTTCAGATTAGTGAATCAGTTGAGACTTGTAGCTGTGGAGAACAGACTTGTTTTTTGAAGCTCTTCAGATTAGTGGATCAGTTGAGGTTTGTAGCTGTGGAGAGCAGACGTATTTTTTAAAGCTCTTCAGATTAGTGAATAAGTTGAGGCTTGTAGCTGTGAAGAGCAGACGTTTTTGAAGCTCTTCAGATTGGTGAATAAGTTGAGGCTTGTAGCTTTGGAGAGCAGACGTGCTTTTTGAAGCTCTTCAGATTAGTTAATCAGTTGAGACTTGTAGCTGTGGAGAGCAGACGTGTTTTTTGAAGCTCTTCAGATTAGTGGATCAGTTGAGGTCTGTAGCTGTGGAGAGCAGACTATGTTTTGAAGCTCTTCAGATTAGTGAATCAGTTGAGGCTTGTAGCTGTTGAGAGCAGACGTGTTTTTTGAAGCTCTTCAGATTGATGAATAAGTTGAGGCTTGTAGCTGTGGAGAGCAGACGTGTTTTTTGAAGCTCTTCAGATAAGTGGATCAGTTGAGGCTTGTAGCTGTTGAGAGCAGACGTGTTTTTTGAAGCTCTTCAGATTGATGAATAAGTTGAGGCTTATAGCTGTGAAGAGCAGACGTGTTTTTTGAAGCTCTTCAGATAAGTGGATCAGTTGAGATTTGTAGCTTTGGAGAGCAGACGTGCTTTTTGAAGCTCTTCAGATTAGTGAATAGGTTGAGGCTTGTAGCTGTGAAGAGCAGAAGTTTTTGAAGCTCTTCAGATTGGTGAATAAGTTGAGGCTTGTAGCTTTGGAGAGCAGACGTGCTTTTTGAAGCTCTTCAGACTAGTTAATCAGTTGAGACTTGTAGCTGTGGAGAGCAGACGTGTTTTTGAAGCTCTTCAGATTAGTGGATCAGTTGAGGTTTGTAGCTGTGGAGAGCAGACGTATTTTTTAAAGCTCTTCAGATTAGTGAATAGGTTGAGGCTTGTAGCTGTGAAGAGCAGAAGTTTTTGAAGCTCTTCAGATTGGTGAATAAGTTGAGGCTTGTAGCTTTGGAGAGCAGACGTGCTTTTTGAAGCTCTTCAGATTAGTTAATCAGTTGAGACTTGTAGCTGTGGAGAGCAGACGTGTTTTTGAAGCTCTTCAGATTAGTGGATCAGTTGAGGTTTGTAGCTGTGGAGAGCAGACGTATTTTTTAAAGCTCTTCAGATTAGTGAATAAGTTGAGGCTTGTAGCTGTGAAGAGCAGACGTTTTTGAAGCTCTTCAGTTTGGTGAATAAGTTGAGGCTTGTAGCTGTGGAGAGCAGACGTGTTTTTTGAAGCTCTTCAGATTGGTGAGTAAGTTGAGATTTGTAGCTGTGAAGAGCAGACGTTTTTGAAGCTCTTCAGATTAGTGAATAAGTTGAGGCTTGTAGCTGTGAAGAGCAGACGTTTTTGAACCTCTTCAGATTGGTGAATAAGTTGAGGCTTGTATCTGTGGAGAGCAGACGTGTTTTTTGAAGCTCTTCAGATTAGTGAATCAGTTGAGGTTTGTAGCTGTGGGGAGCAAACGTATTTTTTAAAGCTCTTCAGATTAGTGAATAAGTTGAGGCTTGTAGCTGTGAAGAGCAGACGTTTTTGAAGCTCTTCAGATTAGTGGATCAGTTGAGGCTTGTAGCTGTGAAGAGCAGACGTTTTTGAAGCTCTTCAGATTGGTGAATAAGTTGAGGCTTGTAGCTTTGGAGAGCAGACGTGCTTTTTGAAGCTCTTCAGATTAGTTAATCAGTTGAGGCTTGTAGCTGTGGAGAGCAGACGTGTTTTTTGAAGCTCTTCAGATTGATGAATAAGTTGAGGCTTGTAGCTGTGAAGAGCAGACATGTTGTTTGAAGCTCTTCAGATTGGTAAATAAGATGAGAGTTGTAGCAGTGGAGAGCAGACGTATTTTTGAAGCTCTTCAGATTATGAATAAGTTGAGGCTTGTAGCTGTGGAGAGCAGACGTGTTTTTTGAAGCTCTTCAGATTGGTGAATAAGTTGAGACTGTAGCTGTGGAAGCAGACGTTTTTGAAGCTCTTCAGATTGGGGAATAAGTTGAGGCTTGTAGCTGTGGAGAGCAGACGTGTTTTTTGAAGCTCTTCAGATTGATGAATAAGTTGAGGCTTGTAGCTGTGTACCCTGCGTCACAGACCAAAAACTTCTGTGAAGTGTATGGTCTGTGCGCTACGGGCGATTCTCTTGTCCGGCGAAGAGATAATTAATGCCATAATTATTCAATTTATGCGTTCAGTTCTCTGCTTGAGAACGAGATTTTTCAAACGCTGTTAAATTTGTAATGGCGGATGACGTTTGTGTATTGTGCAACCTCAAACTTGAAAATTCGACGGATCGAAATTTAGTTGATTGTAGCACGCGAAAGCTTTGTATAAGAAAATAAATCAATGATCTCCCATTCAAAGTACCAATAGATCGTAGCAAATATGTTTGTAAGCGGTGTTTGTGGCTGCTGACTAAACGCAGCAAAGCAGTGGAAAAATTGTTACAAACAGAGAGAGAAATTCGAAATCTGTATACAGAGAATTGTCCAACCAGTGCCATTATTACTACACCGGTTTATACGAGCGGCAAACTTACTATTAAATCTCCCTTTCTGGATACTCGAAATATTCGTCCAAGTTTGCCTTTGCCTTTGGGTGATCCTTCTGGCGATCCTGTCATCGAGCCATCTAGCACTTCACAAAAGGAGGCTTTTGAACCGCTTATCTCCTCGACACCAAAGAGCAAGTCAACAAGAAAGCGGCCTCAAGTACAGCCAGATGACATTGACGTGTTTGAAAGATCAACGGAGAAAAATTTCAAAAGTTGTCACCCAGAGGGCAAAGATTGTACTGCTGTTCTCACAATTAAGTGGCCAAGCTGTGAGCGGTCAAAGAATCTGAGTGCAGATTTGCACCAAATTGCAAAAAAGATCCTCAGAGGTCGTTATGACAAAATAGCTGCCGCAGTTTGGAGGCATGATGCTCTCAGAAAGCACATAGTTGCCATATTCTCTAAAGAGATTAACAGAGAATGTGAACGGATGTGCCAATTAAAGCCAGAACCAAGCATATTGAGGATGTCATCAAAAGACGACATGCTGGCATTTTCATTTAAAAAGGTTGACAAAGAATTGAGTGCCAAAGCCCCTCTTCTAAGAACTGTGCTCATGGCAGCCACCTTACGCCGTTCAAAATCACCAGACATTAATGGTAGATGGTTGCCTATTGTTTCAACTGCTGCTGCAGTTTGCTTAAAGGGAAGAAGTAAATTCCTTACAGCTGTGCAACTTCTTATCTCAACAATTGTCCAGCACTCTTCTTACTCTGTAAGTAAAATTGTTTGGCATGAGGTTCATTGATACTGCTAATAGTTGCTGCAAGTAGTTTACAAAATAATCCTGTCTTTACTTTGGTTGTATTTTTCCAATTTCTAACTTAATGCTTATTCAAGATTTTTCTTAAGGGAAAGTAAAATATTTACATATGTCCACCCATCAGCTTTGGCTTTTTGCCAATAGGTCTTTTTCGGCTTTGATTTTCATTAATTTGTTCTTTTTAAAGCTTACACTACATATTTGTAGGATTTCTTGAATTTCTTTCTTCAGCAAAAAATTGCATCAAAAACAAAGGCATGCAAGGCAAAAAGCCACAATTCCTGTAACACTTGTTACTTTTTGGATAAAAAGATTGTGAAACATAGGTAGCATTTGTTAATTTTATATTATATAAAATTGGATGGAAACAACATTCAAGGAACAGTTATTCTTCTAGAATGCTGTGCTTCGATTGCAGACACTATGTCTCATGGTTTCACACAAATATTTTAATCGGAAATTGGATGAATTTGGACATGACCATGACAAGGCCATCAAGCAGAAAATTGAAAACAAAGTCAATGCAATAAAGCAAAAAGTCGAAGGTATGTTGTCCTTTGGGCCTACTCTACAATTTTTTTCATACTGCACAAAGAGGTGGATCCAGAAGTAGAAACTGGGTAGGGTCATCACAGAAAATAGACTCTCATTTTCCTCGTGCAGTATTTTCCTTATGTGTAGTTTTACTCACAGGATGTAAACATAAGGCATGTTAAAAGGTATTCTGACATGCTTGAAACTTGTATATATATATATATATATATATATATATATATATATATATGTATATATGTTGCTAAGGAAGAACAGCCTCCTTCATTTCAGCTGGTGGTGTTCCTACCCAACATGTCATTGATGATGCTGGACGGAAAATTTGTTTTGACAATATAGACTGGCATACCAATGTTCATCACATGACATCTGAACACCAAAATTAAGACACACATTACACTGTCAAAATGGCAACTGAAAATCGAGTGGGTGGATTCAACATACCAGATGAAAAGCCTAAAGCATGTGTTTTGGAATTAGAGAACTCATCATTTCTGCCAAGCTATTTAGATCATGTGCTTCAGCAAAAGCATTACATTTACTTAGTTGCAAGAATAATAACAGAGTATGTCCCATGTCTACAGTTTCTTCAGAAATCTGTACCAAAGCACATTCCTCACCCATATAGCAATGAGATGGCACAGCAGACCAACACTGTAAGTATATTTTTTGTTCATACCTTAAGTTCTATCCACATTTTGTTTTATAGCTTTGAGTGAGCTGGCATGGATCTTGTCACATTTTTGTGGTGACCAAAACAGCAAATTTCACAAGAAAATGCTTTATAAACTTTGATGCCTGCCACTGAATAAGTCTTTGAACACTGACATCAATTTCCAAGGTCAAAATCAATCATTCCCCTCTCCTCACAGACCAATGTTTGTTTACTATCAACGGGTTAGGAGGGGAAGGGGGCAGAAGTGGCAATTTTTTTCGATGACAGAAATGAAAGATATCAAATGCAGCGTAAATTGCAGGGTGTTCCAGGTACTTTTGGCAGGCATTTGGTATCATGTTAGAATGTAAACTTTTCTGCATGAAAGTTTAATTCAAATTTAACTTTCTCACAAAATATAACATGCCCCTTAATATCTTATGCAACCCCAGAAATAGAATTACCTTTTGTACCTGGCTGTGTCACTCACAACATATACAAAAAACACAAATATGCCATCAATAGTTCATAAATGAGCATAAATTTATTCCAAGTTATGGATGTAAAATTTACCATTTTTATTATTTTTTCTAAAAAGACATTCCTTGGAGTCATTTATGAAAACGAGAATTCTTCAGAGGGCATTGTTAAAGTCCTACAAGATTTACAGCAGTACCAGCCTGCCTGTGGAGAAGGAGAGGAAAGAATGTATGGCACCCAAGGCATCCAAGCTGACCAACTAAGTGTTGAAAGAGCTAATAATGCATTGCTCCAGCTCTCTAATGCTTTTACCCCAGAAGAGCGATTTGATGGCATGCACCTAGAAATAGCTGACTTTCATTCCTCTATCAAATTTCTACAGGTTTGTATAGACTGGACCATAAAATCCTTCCCAAGAAACAAAACTAATAAAAAAAGAACACAAAACTAAGAAAAAAGGAACACAAAACTAAGAAAAAAGGAACCAGAAAGGGGGTGCTAGGATAAAATAGCATTAATTTGAATTGCCAAAGTACAGCTGAGAACAACATTATTTTCAAATATATTTGGTACACTTTTGACAAATTTTGATCATGAAACATAGAAAGTGCTACCTGCTGTTTCAGCATAGCCATATTTAATTGGATTTAATTCATTTCGGAAATATAAGGAAGTGGTTTCCTTGTGCATTTTTCAGAATTTTTCCTATTTTTTGTAGATTTTAATAATATGTTAGTAGTGTTAGTCTTGTGTATTGAAATTTAAATCATCTGCAAATCGAATAAAAACCAGATAACAAGTAGTTCATCTAGTTGTGATTATCAGCTAGTTATGAAATATTTTCCATTTGAAGAGTTTGCACAATGATTATGTGCAAAAACACAGTTCATTTGAGTCAAGCCTCCAGTACACAATGTTGTCAGAAACCCTATAATGACAGGCAATGTGCAGAAAAGGAACTATTAAATCAGAAATTTGAAAAGTTTTGGTTATTAACAGTTCAGTTTTAGATGATATTTAAAATGTTTATCTTATTGAAATTGGCTTTTTTAGGTTGCATTTGACAAATTCTATCATGTAACTGCAACTGGAGACAAATGCACCTTATGCAGTGATAGAACGCTGATTAACAGGCGCAATGTGGTAACAGAAGTAAAAAGGAGGGTAAATGCGTGCAAAAATTTCTTTGATCTTTCATTGGATGCTCGTATTATTGCAGCAACAATGCATGTTCTGAATATGAACAGTAAAAACGACATCCCACCTGATTCTGTTTTGCCTGACAGTCTTGAAAATGCCAGCCTTAATGACCAAAGAGAATTCATTTTTGAAATTGCTCACAAGGTTGTAGACACTTTCATCTTAAACATGAAAAGATCAGCCGCTCTCTTTGAAAATCAAATTAATGTTGAGGAACCTATACCTACCAATAAGAAGCAAACAGTCACAACAGAAGATGGAAGGTTTAGGTGTAGATGGCTGGGATGTAAAAATACCTATAAGGTGTGTGGTAAAAGGAAGGCAGAACATGAACTCAAAGCACATGGACTGAAACCAGCATTGGAAACTTGTTTAAGCAAAACTGAACAGGCAAATGATGTTATGTTAAACTACCAATGTGCATTCATGGAGTATGGGATGATTCTCAGAAATTTTCATGATGCAGTTTCAGAGGGAGATGGCTCAAGGATTGTTCGCACTTGGAAGTTCATTCTTCCATTTTTGAAGGCTGATGGATCATCAAGTAAAAAGTATGCTCTAGAGGGTTTCAACTTTCTTTGTCAGGTTAATGCACTTTTGTCAAAGAAGGATGCCCATCTTTTAATCTGGAATAGAAGTGTAAAAAACAGAAATGGTCCAGGTGGTAATATTCCCCTTGATCTTGCACTTGAGCACTACATTAGAGTTATGAAACTTGTTATGAGGAAGCTTGGTGCAAATGCTACAAACAAGTCTATTCTAGATAGATACTCAAAAGCATTGGTCACCAACAAGAAAATAATGGACAATTTTGACCATATGTCTTGGATAATCAAAAGATCTGGAAAGCATATCACTAAAGCAACCACTGTGGATTTGGACAAAATTGTTAACCAGTTAGTATCTTCAAATGCCTTCTCAGAAACAGAAAGCCGAAAGTATAAACACTTTTGTGACATTAACAGTAGTATTATAAGTGACTTTGACTCAAGAGTTTTATTCAAGTGGATCAATGATCACAAGAAAAAGATTCATTTAAATAAATGTGTCTAATATAAACTGTTTATGTTAAAAAAAATTCATCAGTTAGTTTATTTGTTCTTTGCTGTCTTGCAATTGTTGACAATACTCTCCCTCCTCCAAAGACAACATAGTAGAGTCCATGTCTAACCTGCCAAATGAGCTGTCCATTAAGAGATCAGGAAGTTCTGTGTCATCTCGTAAATCAGCCCAGAAACCTGTCATACTCTCATCACCATATCCAGTGTCCTCCTCTATTGTGAGGGTAAGTGCATGAATATTAATGCCTGTATTATGGAATTGTTCCTCAATTAACGCAATGATGTTGTTGGCATGTACCTTACGCCATACTTCCACATGCTTGTAAACATCTTTGATTGAAAAAATTTCTTCCAAATTCTCAATTACTTGCTTAACTTGATTGCTTCCAAATTCAATATATAAATTTGGATATGCGACAGGTTTTAGATTGCTGTATTTCTCCAACAGCATTTTTCTGTACGACCAAAGCTTGCTGTTTACTTCTTTTCTTTGTGAAGTTGTCACTTTTCTGGTGATTGCAGTAGTTACAGTCTCTTTGACTTTTTCAAAACTATGCCAGTTCTGACAATCTACAGAATCGCAATCGCATCTGATAGTTCAGTTATCACAGCATTTACAGCCACTTATCAAACTCTTTTTTCCAGACTTAGGGAACATAGAACTCAGGTATCTCCTTCTACACATTGTGCTATTGCAATATCCTCTCATTGCGTTATCTGTTGTTGCCAAAAGAAGGGAGTTGGAAAAAATTAGGCTGGTGCTTGATTTACCATCTCTACCAATCCTTCCACTTTCTTGAAGATACATTTCAATATTTTTTGATGGCCCAAAATGAATTGAGTAGTTTAGGTCTTTGCAATCAACCCCCATCCCAAAAGCCATCGTGCAGATGAGTATGCGGAGGCAACTGTCAAAAGAAGTCATCTGCTTAATGATGTGCTCTTTCACTGAGTTAGGGGTGAGTGCATGAAACATCTCAACCAATCTATTTTTGGGAGATCTTATGCAATTCGCAAACATCTGTTCACCAAGCTCAGCAAAAAAAAGGCGGAACAGGGAAGCACACTGTACTTTTGTTTGACAGAAGATTATTGTTCTAGGTGCTTTGTGTCCGTACTCCTTTAAATTCGAGATCCAGTATTCAAATACTTTGGCAGGATCACTCTTGCTATCAATGTATTTAACAACATACCTTATATTTGGTCGATTGGGCTCTTTATTAATAATATAAGTTGTTTCAAGAGCAAGTTCAAGGCTATTCATAATCTTTTGTTGTGTAGATGTTGTTGCTGTTGCTGTGAAAACAGTGAATTTCAGCCGGCCACTCAACAGTGACTTAAGCTCACTCAGTTTATCATACCATTGTCTGAATGGTTTTCCTTTATCATCAGAAACACCCCTGTTGATATGGTAAAAAGGTTCAACATTAGAAGTAAGTCATAGAATGAGGGTAGAGAAAGCACCAATTTTTTTCAATATTTGAAGCAAGCTTTTTCAGTTGACACATTGGGCAATTCATTCACACATTAATGCAGTTATCAATGTTAGAGGACATAATAGGGATGATGCTGATTGGTTTGGTAATTTAGAAGTTGACAGAAAAATTGTATGCAAGTAGCATTTGTTTGAAAAAGTTGGAAAAGTTAAATTCTTTTTAGTTTAGTTGTCCATGATTTCAGTGTCCTCAATCTTCTTTAGAAGAAATTATTTGCAACTTCTCTATCCAAAAATTAAATCCTAAGATAATCCTAACAAGTTAATTTAGCCATCCCCTACCCAAAAGTTTTTATCCATTTTTGGAAGCACATGATGGACCATACTTTGAAAACCTCCTTGGCATCATCAGTGTATCGGCGTTGTTTATTTGTAAAAAATGTTACAAAAACTTAACACTTTGGGTAGTTTTCTTAAGTTTTCTTCTGTCTTCCTACAGGGTGTTTAAAACGAATTGTAATACCAGTATCAAAGGTTTCATTCATCGTCTGAAGGGGTATCCGAGTAAAACATATCATAAACTTACTAGGGGGTGCTTTCTCCTCGATTAGTTTATAAACCACCAAGAAAGTTTCCTCCTTTAAATAATACCCTGTTTACAATACTAGCGTTTCTCCTCTACTCTGTATTTGTTATGTTACGTTTATATTATTTAACTTCCTTTTACATTGTTTATACTTTTAAGCTTGGATTATTTCTAATTTGCAACAAGTGTATATGTATCCAGTGGAATTTAAAATAAAACTGAACTGAACTCACCATTGTGAAATACAGTGAGCCTCGTCTATGGCTACACCAATGCAATGATCTCTGAATTCCTGTGATGAAATCAATGACCTCCATATGTCCTTTGACAAAATACATTCAGGTGATGTGTATACCAGAGAATAATGTCCTGCTTGCACATTTCCAATTTTCTCAGCCAGATTTATGGCCTGGTTGTGAAGCGCAACTGCTGATATACCACAGTCAGACATCTTTCTAACTTGATCTTCCATCAGTGCTTTTAGCGGGCTAACAACGATTAATGTGCTAATTCCGTAACATTGATTCTCCAAAGCATCAACGACAAACGGTAGGGCTTGGAAACACAGCGACTTACCATAACCTGTATTGGCACTCATATACACGTCATAACCATTTATAAAAGCCTTTATGACGCTACACTGATCATCGTAAATCTTTTCAATATTAAAAAGGTAGCAAATGAACTTGATAGCATCTAAAAATTTACTTTCATCGTATGAAATAGCTCGCTTTGAAATAATTTGATCCGCCATTTTGCCATCAGTTACCGTTTTGATGGTATTGTGCGGATAAATTAACTCCACGATTTTGTGGAGTTGCATAAATTATCCGGACAAGAGAATCGCCCGTAGCGCACAGACCATACACTTCACGGAAGTTTTTGGTCTGTGACGCAGGCTAGTAGCTGTGGAGAGCAGACGTATTTTTTAAAGCTCTTCAGATTAGTGGATCAGTTGAGGTTTGTAGCTGTGGAGAGCAGACTTTTTTTTTAAAGCTCTTCAGATTAGTGCATAAGTTGAGGCTTGTAGCTATGAAGAGCAGACGTTTTTGAAGCTCTTCAGACTGGTGAATAAGTTGAGGCTTGTAGCTTTGGAGAGCAGACGTGCTTTTTGAAGCTCTTCAGATTAGTTAATCAGTTGAGACTTGTAGCTGTGGAGAGCAGACGTATGTTTTGAAGCTCTTCAGATTAGTGAATCAGTTGAGGCTTGTAGCTGTTGAGAGCAGACGTGTTTTTTGAAGCTCTTCAGATTGATGAATAAGTTGAGGCTTGTAGCTGTGGAGAGCAGACGTGTTTTTTGAAGCTCTTCAGATAAGTGGATCAGTTGAGATTTGTAGCTGTGGAGAGCAGACGTATTTTTTAAAGCTCTTCAGATTAGTGAATAAGTTGAGGCTTGTAGCTGTGAAGAGCAGACGTTTTTGAAGCTCTTCAGATTCGTGAATAAGTTGAGGCTTATAGCTGTGGAGAGCAAACGTGTTTTTTGAAGCTCTTCAGATTGGTGAATAAGTTGAGACTTGTAGCTGTAAAGAGCAGACGTATTTTTTAAAGCTCTTCAGATTAGTGAATAAGTTGAGGCTTATAGCTGTGGAGAGCAAACGTGTTTTCTGAAGCTCTTCAGATTGGTGAATAAGTTGAGACTTGTAGCTGTGAAGAGCAGACGTTTTTGAAGTTCTTCAGATTGGGGAATAAGTTGAGGCTTGTAGCTGTGAAGAGCAGACGTTTTTGAAGCTCTTCAGATTCGTGAATAAGTTGAGGCTTATAGCTGTGGAGAGCAAACGTGTTTTTTGAAGCTCTTCAGATTGGTGAATAAGTTGAGACTTGTAGCTGTGAAGAGCAGACGTTTTTGAAGCTCTTCAGATTATGGAATAAGTTGAGGCTTGTAGCTGTGGAGAGCAGACGTGTTTTTTGAAGCTCTTCAGATTAGTGAATCAGTTGAGACTTGTAGCTGTGGAGAGCAGACGTGTTGTTTGAAGCTCTTCAGATTGGTAAATAAGATGAGAGTTGTAGCAGTGGAGAGCAGACGTATTTTTTGAAGCTCTTCAGATTAGTGACTCAGTTGAGACTTGTAGCTGTGAAGAGCAGACGTTTTTGAAGCTCTTCAGATTTGGGAATAATTTGAGGGTTGTAGCTATGAAGAGCAGACGTTTTTGAAGCTCTTCAGATTGGTGAATAAGTTAAGACTTGTAGCTGTGAAGAGCAGACGTTTTTGAAGCTCTTCAGATTATGGAATAAGTTGAGGCTTGTAGCTGTGGAGAGCAGACGTGTTTTTTGAAGCTCTTCAGATTGGGGAATAAGTTGAGGCTTGTAGCTGTGGAGAGCAGACGTGTTTTTTGAAGCTCTTCAGATTGGTGAATAAGTTAAGACTTGTAGCTGTGAAGAGCAGACGTTTTTGAAGCTCTTCAGATTGATGAATAAGTTGAGGCTTGTAGCTGTGGAGAGCAGACGTGTTTTTTGAAGCTCTTCAGATTGATGAATAAGTTGAGGCTTGTAGCTGTGGAGAGCAGACGTGTTGTTTGAAGCTCTTCAGATTGGTAAATAAGATGAGAGTTGTAGCAGTGGAGAGCAGACGTATTTTTTGAAGCTCTTCAGATTAGTGACTCAGTTGAGACTTGTAGCTGTGAAGAGCAGACGTGTTTTTTGAAGCTCTTCAGATTGGGGAATAAGTTGAGGCTTGTAGCTGTGAAGAGCAGACGTTTTTGAAGGTCTTCAGATTGGTGAATAAGTTGAGGCTTGTAGCTGTGGAGAGCAGACGTGTTTTTTGAAGCTCTTCAGATTAGTGAATAAGTTGAGTCTTGTAGCTGTAGAGAGCAGACGTGTTTTTTGAAGCTCTTCAGATTAGTGAATAAGTTGAGGCTTGTAGCTGTGGAGAGCAGACGTGTTTTTTGAAGCTCTTCAGATTAGTGGATCAGTTGAGGTCTGTAGCTGTGGAGAGCAGACGTATGTTTTGAAGCTCTTCAGATTAGTGAATCAGTTGAGGCTTGTAGCTATGAAGAGCAGACGTTTTTGAAGCTCTTCAGATTGGTGAATAAGTTGAGACTTGTAGCTGTGAAGAGCAGACGTTTTTGAAGCTCTTCAGATTGGGTAATAAGTTGAGGGTTGTAGCTATGAAGAGCAGACGTTTTTGAAGCTCTTCAGATTGGTGAATAAGTTGAGGCTTGTAGCTTTGGAGAGCAGACGTGCTTTTTGAAGCTCTTCAGATTAGTGAATAAGTTGAGGCTTGTAGCTGTGAAGAGCAAACGTGTTTTTTGAAGCTCTTCAGATTGGGGAATAAGTTGAGGCTTGTAGCTGTGGAGAGCAGACGTGTTTTTTGAAGCTCTTCAGATTGGTGAATAAGTTGAGACTTGTTGCTGTGAAGAGCAGACGTTTTTGAAGCTCTTCAGATTGATGAATAAGTTGAGGCTTGTAGCTGTGGAGAGCAGACGTGTTTTTTGAAGCTCTTCAGATTGATGAATAAGTTGAGGCTTGTAGCTGTGGAGAGCAGACGTATTTTTTAAAGCTCTTCAGATTAGTGAATAAGTTGAGGCTTGTAGCTGTGAAGAGCAGACGTTTTTGAAGCTCTTCAGATTCGTGAATAAGTTGAGGCTTATAGCTGTGGAGAGCAAACGTGTTTTTTGAAGCTCTTCAGATTGGTGAATAAGTTGAGACTTGTAGCTGTAAAGAGCAGACGTATTTTTTAAAGCTCTTCAGATTAGTGAATAAGTTGAGGCTTATAGCTGTGGAGAGCAAACGTGTTTTCTGAAGCTCTTCAGATTGGTGAATAAGTTGAGACTTGTAGCTGTGAAGAGCAGACGTTTTTGAAGTTCTTCAGATTGGGGAATAAGTTGAGGCTTGTAGCTGTGAAGAGCAGACGTTTTTGAAGCTCTTCAGATTCGTGAATAAGTTGAGGCTTATAGCTGTGGAGAGCAAACGTGTTTTTTGAAGCTCTTCAGATTGGTGAATAAGTTGAGACTTGTAGCTGTGAAGAGCAGACGTTTTTGAAGCTCTTCAGATTGGTGAATAAGTTGAGGCTTGTAGCTGTGGACAGCAGACGCTTTTTTGAAGCTCTTCAGACTAGTGAATCAGTAGAGACTTGTAGCTGTGGAGAGCAGACGTGTTGTTTGAAGCTCTTCAGATTGGTAAATAAGATGAGAGTTGTAGCAGTGGATAGCAGACGTATTTTTTGAAGCTCTTCAGATTAGTGACTCAGTTGAGACTTGTAGCTGTGAAGAGCAGACGTTTTTGAAGCTCTTCAGATTTGGGAATAATTTGAGGTTGTAGCTATGAAGAGCAGACGTTTTTGAAGCTCTTCAGATTGGTGAATAAGTTAGACTTGTAGCTGTGAAGAGCAGACGTTTTTGAAGCTCTTCAGATTATGGAATAAGTTGAGGCTTGTAGCTGTGGAGAGCAGACGTGTTTTTTGAAGCTCTTCAGATTGGGAATAAGTTGAGGCTTGTAGCTGTGGAGAGCAGACGTGTTTTTTGAAGCTCTTCAGATTGGTGAATAAGTTAAGACTTGTAGCTGTGAAGAGCAGACGTTTTTGAAGCTCTTCAGATTGATGAATAAGTTGAGGCTTGTAGCTGTGGAGAGCAGACGTGTTTTTTGAAGCTCTTCAGATTGATGAATAAGTTGAGGCTTGTAGCTGTGGAGAGCAGACGTGTTGTTTGAAGCTCTTCAGATTGGTAAATAAGATGAGAGTTGTAGCAGTGGAGAGCAGACGTATTTTTTGAAGCTCTTCAGATTAGTGACTCAGTTGAGACTTGTAGCTGTGAAGAGCAGACGTGTTTTTGAAGCTCTTCAGATTGGGAATAAGTTGAGGCTTGTAGCTGTGAGAGCAGACGTTTTTGAAGGTCTTCAGATTGTGAATAAGTTGAGGCTTGTAGCTGTGGAGAGCAGACGTGTTTTTTGAAGCTCTTCAGATTAGTGAATAAGTTGAGTCTTGTTAGCTGTAGAGAGCAGACGTGTTTTTTGAAGCTCTTCAGATTAGTGAATAAGTTGAGGCTTGTAGCTGTGGAGAGCAGACGTGTTTTTTGAAGCTCTTCAGATTAGTGGATCAGTTGAGGTCTGTAGCTGTGGAGAGCAGACGTATGTTTTGAAGCTCTTCAGATTAGTGAATCAGTTGAGGCTTGTAGCTATGAAGAGCAGACGTTTTTGAAGCTCTTCAGATTGGTGAATAAGTTGAGACTTGTAGCTGTGAAGAGCAGACGTTTTTGAAGCTCTTCAGATTGGGTAATAAGTTGAGGGTTGTAGCTATGAAGAGCAGACGTTTTTGAAGCTCTTCAGATTGGTGAATAAGTTGAGGCTTGTAGCTTTGGAGAGCAGACGTGCTTTTTGAAGCTCTTCAGATTAGTGAATAAGTTGAGGCTTGTAGCTGTGAAGAGCAAACGTGTTTTTTGAAGCTCTTCAGATTGGGGAATAAGTTGAGGCTTGTAGCTGTGGAGAGCAGACGTGTTTTTTGAAGCTCTTCAGATTGGTGAATAAGTTGAGACTTGTTGCTGTGAAGAGCAGACGTTTTTGAAGCTCTTCAGATTGATGAATAAGTTGAGGCTTGTAGCTGTGGAGAGCAGACGTGTTTTTTGAAGCTCTTCAGATTGATGAATAAGTTGAGGCTTGTAGCTGTGGAGAGCAGACGTGTTGTTTGAAGCTCTTCAGATTGGTAAATAAGATGAGAGTTGTAGCAGTGGAGAGCAGACGTATTTTTTGAAGCTCTTCAGATTAGTGACTCAGTTGAGACTTGTAGCTGTGAAGAGCAGACGTGTTTTTTGAAGCTCTTCAGATTGGGGAATAAGTTGAGGCTTGTAGCTGTGAAGAGCAGACGTTTTTGAAGGTCTTCAGATTGGTGAATAAGTTGAGGCTTGTAGCTGTGGAGAGCAGACGTGTTTTTTGAAGCTCTTCAGATTAGTGAATAAGTTGAGTCTTGTAGCTGTAGAGAGCAGACGTGTTTTTTGAAGCTCTTCAGATTAGTGAATAAGTTGAGGCTTGTAGCTGTGGAGAGCAGACGTGTCTTTTGAAGCTCTTCAGATTGGTGAATAAGTTGAGGCACGTTGACATGGGCTCAATTCCAAAGGATAGATCAATACTAGCTCTCTGCTGCTATATGCAAATTTTAACTAATGACATTGTTTTTATTGTCATTAACTGAAATGCTATTTTTTTCATATCAGATCATTCATGCATCCAGCTATGCAGGCAGTTTTTAGAAGTCTCAATAACCTTTTTCATAAATGGGTTGATAATGGGACTGGTATGTGATAGATCCTTTGGAACTGTCCCGTGGCTACTGTAAAAAAATTTAAATAGCTGCTAATTAACTAATTTTCTGAGGTTCGTCAACAATTGACATCACTTTTGCTGTAACAGAAAGCAAATATTTTGTTTAATTTTTGAATATGAGCCTAATGTAGCTGTTTTTTCCATGACACTTGCATTCAATCAGTCCATCTGGTGATGCAGCAAGATAAGGAGTGTCTGATAAGACATGAAGGCCAGTATCCAAAATAACCATTGTTGTATGGCACTTAGTTACCAAGTTTATGTAGTCTCGTTTCGCTTCTCTCTCCATTCTTTTGCCATATTACTGCACTTGGGGCAAACTTTCTCAGTTCTTTCAATTTATTTTTGACAGATGTCTCACCAGAAACTGACGGATCTTTAGAACAGTATGGCTTCTCCATTTGCTTACTACCTTTCGTCTGATTTGGGACACAACTATCTTTCTTGGGCCGTCGAAAGTCAATGTTTTTTAGCGGGGCTGGCTCGGCATACCTCCTTGATTTCTTCCATGCACATAGCTTACTGGTGCTGGCGACTTTATTCAGCTCAAGTTGGGTGCATGCCTGAAGCTTAAACAGCAGGGCAGCCACATGACTACAGACAGATCCTAACCTAAAATGTTAAGCGAAAGCAATGTTTTGGAAAGGTATATGTGTATATCTATTCCTATATGGAATTAGCTGTAAACAGGCTTCTTTTTCACAGATCTATAAGCTAAGAAGAAACATTTACACTTTTTACCTGACTTTGGTGTTATGAAACATAACTAGCACTATTTTTAAAGGTTTTTCAAACATCTTGTAAATGTAAACTTACCCTGCCACAGATGTACAATTCGCAGAGAGAATCCAGTCTTCTTTTTTGTATAGTACAACCCACACATCCTACAAACTTGATTTCTGTCCTTGTCTTTGACTTGGTAAAACCTGAATTGAACAGTGACCCTGATTATATCAACATATCGCAGTTGGAGTAAAAAACATTACAATGGATAAAATATCACGATTTACAAGATTTTACCAACAAATGTAAATTTGTTTAAAATGACGTAAATAGGAAAATATTCATAAAAATGGGAGAAACGGCAAAATAGATTTACATACCTGTGACTTTATACAACAAAAATCACTTGTGTTGGTAATTGGATGATAATAGACATAATTAACATGTCCGCAGACGAAAAAGTTGTATGCCTCCAAAGACTTGTAGGCCTTTGAAGATTCTTTAGTAAAATTACTTGGCGTATTTATTACGTAGTTGTATATGTCAGGCCAGCCAACATCTGGGAGCAAACCAACATCATCCTGCCAGTCCTCGCCAAGACTGTATGGGTCAGGAAGGACAGAACCATCCGTTACGCTAATTTACATTTGTAATTAGCCTGATCTTTTTCGTCTAGAGAATCGAAATAGCTTTTATCTGACGACATCATATGAAACTTTATTAAGAAAATTACATATCCAAGCGAAATTTATATGCAAGCGACTACAGCACAATAAACAAACAGCTGCTATTAAACTCATGGTAGCAACATGGAAGCACGCTTCGCGCAGCAAGAAAAATTGTTCAGCACACCTGCCCCGCTAAATTTACCCCAATGCCAAGTAATAGGCTCTATGCAGCTGGGGGTCACGTGCCTAGATACCGCATGGCAACGATGTACTGGAGAGCAAGTGTTCCAACAGCGGCCGGTGTAAACAATCAAAATAGCGGTAGCGTGCGACGATTTTTTTACCTTATAGTGTCTTTTCTGAAGTTTTTACAGCTAATTGAGTTGCAAGTTAATTCTAGCTTGCTTTTACCTACCTTTTTACCAACATCAGTACGATTTCAAGATTCAAATCAAACAGCGCTGGGTTGACCTGTAACTGAACCTGGCCTAAATGGAGCTCCCAACAGAAGGTGAGAGTTTTTCTTAGCTTTTACATTGCTATACATCATACTATGCAGAACACTATAAAGTTTTGTTTGCTCATGTATATGATTAATGATGCTGTCATCAACAAAAGCTCATAAAAACTCATTGGACTCGAGAATCTTGTTAGGAGGATGTTTGGCTTTATCCTCAATTTTTCATTCACGGCAACATAATCAGAAGGTCTTGAAAATGTTTGATTCTCTCCCTTCTTCCACTGAATTTGATTATTGTTGCAACAAATATCTACACCATACCTAGAGTCAATTTGTAAAGTTTAAAGAATAATTATAGATTAGTAAAAAAATATAATCAATGCATGGAAACCATGACTGCCAAACCAAATCTAAATATCTTGTTTTTTAATGAGAGAATTTGAAAAGATGAAAAAATAATATCAAAAGTTTTCAGTAACTTGAATTACTATCCTTGGGTGAATTGACCATTTCAGAGAATGAAAAATTAGGCCTTCCACTGCTGTTTTGTGGGCTTAAAAATTGATGCTGGCTTGGAAAATATTGCTGGCCTGTCAAATTTCCTCCAATACCCATTTGTGCCTGAAACAATGTATTTTGGATATTGTTCATTGCAATCAGTCGTCCGCTCATCCATTGCTGACAATGTTTGGCCAACATATTTACCACAGGCAATACAACATATTTATCAAAGGCAGGCAGTTCAGCTGTCCGCTCATCCACTGCTGACAATGTTTGGCCAACAAATTTACCAAAGGCAATACAAGGTGTGCTCTCTGGTGCTTTAGGGTCATCTTCCAATGACGATGCCAGCTTTTTCAACACTTCCATCTCCTCTTCTTCTCTTTTTTTTTGTTTTTCTCTTTCCTCATTGTTTCTGTTGGCTTCTTTGTAGATTTTTTCTCGGAAACAAAAGAAGCCTCTGTATTTTCATCTGCCTCTTCATCCTCCTCATTAAAAGATATTCTTTCTGAATCATCAATATCATCAGTTTCCTGAAATTAAAACAAATTTCTTTTTAACTTAAGGTTCCTTCAACTCCAGAAGAATGGAAGCAAGTAAGCAATAGTTTCGAATCAAAATGGAACTATCCCTATTGCATGGGTGCACTGGATGGTAAACATATTGGAATCCAGCAGCCAAAGAATTCAGGATCCGAATATTTTAATTACAAAAGGTTCTTCAGCATCTTGCTCTTTGCATTGGTCAGTCATGACTATAAATTTTTATACGTAGATGTGGGTGCAAGTGGGAGGAATGGTGATGCTGGAATTTTTGAAAGCAGCACATTAAAGAAAAAGCTAGACCACGGCACTATTGGGTTTCCAGAGCCAGAAGAATTGCAAGGAACTGGGCTTCTTTGCAACTATCATCTCATTGGTGATGATGCTTTCCCACTCAGAAAAGATGTTTTGAAGCCTTTTCCTTTCAGACAGCTTGACTATGATCAACATGTTTTTAATTATAGGCTGTCTCGAGACAAGACGTGTTGTTGAGAATGCCTTCGGTATTTTGGCAAACAGGTTCAGGTTATTTTTAACAAAAATTGCACTTGAACCAGAGAAAGTTAAGATGATTGTCATGGCAACATGCTGCCTTCACAATTTTCTTATTGATGAGCAACCATCATATGCAACGATAGCAGATCAAGAACATGAAAACAATCAATTAATGGGAGGTTACAGGAGAACTGATCCTCAGCTGACCAATATGGAAAGGACACAGGAAAGAAATTGTTGCTAGAAATTGTTAAATTACAGTAGTTGCTAGTAGTAAATAAAACCTACATCGAACGAGATTTTTTGCTTTATGGGAACCCATACTGCTAAAGGATAAATCAAACGAAGCGAAAATTTATTTTGTGAAATGAGGCTATACGTAAATAATAAGCATTAGCACCCACCCGTTGCCCCAAGAGTTTCAGCAAGTTCAGCGATGGCTGCAGCTTTTGCCGTTCTATCGGCATATTGTGGAAATTAGATGGCGTACAGGCAGGGTTTCTCGCGCCACAAATCAACCAACAAATCCTCTTTTTCCGTTGTCCACGAAAACAACGTTGTTCCAGCGACCTCCATTTTGTCAAATTTCACAACATTCATCAACACTTTCCGCGTGCTTTTAAACCCATTTTGATTGGCTGATCAACAAGAATTTGTTTTTGCGCACCGCACACTTGCGATTTCCTGGTTTTAGTCGCTGGCGACAAAAACAAATATCTAACATGCTAGATATTTGTTTCTGTCGCCAGCGACGGCGATTTTTGTGTGCTAGTGTGCGCTAGGCTTATGGGAAAGATTCTTTAAAACTGCTTCATCCGAAGACACACATCTGTAAAAATCTGGGTAGAACTTTTCAGCGCTTCCCTTGAAATCGCTGAAATGTAGTATGGTTAAGCCCGGTTAAGGTTCGTTTTTTGAGCATTTTTCAGCCCTTCGATTCTTATTTTCCCTGCTTATATTAGTTTTTAGTAGTAACTTGAAACTATACTTGAATTCAACTCGCTGTTATTTCTAACAACAGATCAGGAAATAAGGGAACAACTGCTTATATGTGAAACAAACTATATACGGATCAGATGCCGACCTCAAAAAGCTTATCCTTTAAAACACTTCCTTATCTTTTCATGTTGATTACAGCTAGTCAACATTTTTTGGCACTGACATGGGTTTGCCGCTAATAGCATAAACTCTTATAATTTTGAAACTACTAGTTAGATTTTTCTTTGCTTTCTAGAAAATGTAGGCCATAAAATAACGACTAGCAAAACACAATCCTGGCTTTCTATGCATTTTTGCTCAACAACCTTTTTTATTTCAAAATCTCCAGTTTCAATTTTCTTTCGGTTCAGAATCAAAGCCTTAAAGATTCCTTCCTAGTGTGCATGCGCCCGAAATTTCCACTATGTCTATTTAAACAGATTCGTGCAGCAGCTCTCGATGGTTTCACTTGCGCTGCGTTCAAAAATCATTCCAGGAGGCAAATGAGATGATATTTGAATGCTAAGCCTTCATCCAACAGTCATCGATTCTACTCAAATTAATCAATAAAAAATGAAGAACCACGTGCAAGCTCGTCTCCAAAGGTCGATCAGCATCAAATTAAAAACGAAAAAGGACCCAGAGAGCTGCCAAAAACAAAGTATGAATTTCACCTTCCTTTTTCCAATAACAAAGCGAAAAGGTGCCAGAATTGCCGCCGACAGTGCGAGAAGAAGCAGCCAGAAAACTTATTGGTCGGAAAATATAGCACATATATTCAGGTTCCCACCAAGAAAAAGTCTACCAGAAATTACTACTTCTACGTCAATTTGGATTGCATTAAGGAAGAGTTCGATGACTTGTGGGACAAATTAATAATTGAAGACGCAATTAAAAAAAATTAACGGCAAACATTGTGAAATGGATACAAAAATTAGGTATTGACTTGTCTAGTTTTTGGTAAATGTATCCTTTTCTCCTCCTTTAAAATACTAAGGAACTTTTCAAAGCAGTACTAGCAACAGCGGATGAAAACTCTAGTACCTTTGATTCAATCACCTTTCGCACTTGCAAAGAAAAGAATGTACTTTAAACGCCCATTAGCAGTTTTCTCCTTTCATCTGCAGAATTGACGCAGTATTTCTCATTCTCTAGTGATTGATAGTCGCAAGATCTTTTCTTCAAAAAGATTCTATACATTTTGTGTAGCATAGATGATTTAAAGAAGGATTTTGGTTTAATTTTCACAACACATTTTTACAGTATTGTTATTATGCTCGCCCTGAAATAGAAACAATTTTAAAAAAATGTATTCAGTAACTCGGATCTCTTTTATGAACACTGAAAAACAGGTAACCACTGGAAAATGAAAAGGAAATATGCAAGGTGAGTCTGGGAAATAACCTTGAAATTTTCTTAGAACCTTGCATTTCGGTTTGCTCCAAATCGTTATTTATAGTTGTTTTCTGGTTATAATTACGTTTCTGAGCACAATTCACGTTTTTTCTCCTTTTTTCGAAACTCTAGACCGTTCCCTACTTGCAAAAACATCATGTGACGTAAGAATTTTTCGGCGCCTTTGAAAAAGAGTGATGAATTTTTCGGCGCCTTTGAAAAAGTGTGATGGACTCGATTTTACAATGCTTTCGTTCAGAGTAAAATTTCAGGGATAGAGGATTAACACCCAATGATCGCATCAAATTTTGCAGCAAAAATGGACAAGTCGAGTATGTTACACGATCGACTTGTCCATGTAACCCGGCTAAGAAAATGATCATGTAACCCGGCCCTTACACTAAAATCTGCGTGGCAACAGAATCTGCGAGGGCCCATTCAAAATGTTTTTTTGCGCTTGCGCCATCTAGTTTGCATAACAAACGCCGCTCAGCATGCAGACTATGCAAAGGCTATTTTGGCATCTGCACCTTGCATGGACGTTGCATCATGCCATTTCGCTTGTACGTAAAAGAATCTGGCAATCCAGAGCCATTTCTAGGCATAAGCTTTACTACATTCTACTCTCACGTTCCTTTCACCTTTGTCATATTTAGTTATTTGTCATAGAAAGCAGGTTTTTCGAAGAAAACATTTTGAGCTGCCCATCATACTTTAGGGTACTGTGGCTAAGAAAAAATCGTTACTTTTATTACCATAAACAAAATTCTACACCCATAAGTTTCCCATAAGATGTTTGTTTGATTTTAGCGTCATCGCTTTTTATTTTCATTTCTGTCATTAATGAAATTGTTAGTTTTTTTTGTCTTGCTGGTTTTTGTATGTCTCTTTGCAACATTTCCTTCTTTGCCAACCTTTTCTTGACTTCTTTTTAAATTTAAATAAGAATTTTGGGACTGCTAATTACAAAATATTTGGAACTTTCTTTACAAGTAAACAAAGCGTTTGTAGAACTGTACGTTTTGTGTGGATTGCACGTTAAAATTTTAATGGTAGATAGTTTAATCGTATATTTATAGAAATTTTAGCTTTGAACCCTTGTCTTTTTATGATAAATTCTGCGATACATTATTTCATATTGAACGTGTCTAAAGCCGCAAATTGATTGCTAGGCCTTGAACGCATGTTGTAAATTGAAAAAGACAATAATCAAATTAGAGTCAATTAAATTGTAAAATTTTCGTTGCACCTTGTGCATTTTTACAAGAAGGGCTGTTTCTGCCTGAAATACATAATTGGCAGATAAATTGGAACTAGAAATTTTGCTTCTTTATTGACATGCAGGAAGATTTTATCTTTAGTCCCTCAATTATTAATCTAACTCCAATTGGCATTTATTCGGGCGTAAATAATGGAAATCCCCATAAATAAGTATATTGAATGATAGAAATAACAAGTACCGATGAGCTTAGCTTTTAAAAGTTTTTCTGGCTTCATATGAATGAAAGTTTACAAGGGGTTATCACATTAAACTTCAACTATTAAAAATTCTTCATGCTCGATCTTTGTATTAAATAAAATTACAATGAAGGGGGTTCAAACTAATGCTATAAACTGCCAAAATCCCAGATGCGTTTCCTTCAAAATGTGCCATACTGTTCTGGTCTATTTTCCTAAACGGACACAGCGCCAAAAATGCAGAAAAATTGAATAACGAAACACCATTATTAGCCCCCTTCACTTTCTAAGACCCCATATTTCTAACTTTTCCAAGGTGCCTGCCAAATATTACCTAATATTAAATTTTTCATTTTAAAATGCAAACAAAATTTTTCATTTTGTGTTTTGCAATCTTCAAGGAGACTCTGATCTTAGAAGTCAATAACATGCACAAGTTTCAGGTTCAAAGGAAAATGATGCATTTATTCCTGGACCAAAGTTAATGCCTGTTAAAAAGAAACTTAGTTTGTAATAATTCACTAATAGCTAAAATGATTGGTGTAAAATAAAGTTATTTTAGATAAGATCAACTACATTATCCATTAAAATCGTGATTGTCTAGTGAGTTCAGAATGCATTCAAGGGGTATTATGTCTCTTTTCACAAATAGCTATTGGTTGGAACATTTGAGTACTGTAGCAAAAGGGCAATCTTAATTATGTTTCAAAAATTTATCATTACGTATGTGCTATGCTGTGCTTGCTCGCGAAATAGCATTTGACTTCCTGGGTTGTTTAATCAGCAGAAACACAGCAGCACCTCACCAATGGGACAGTGGGTCGCCAGCAAAAGTGCAAAGGGCAATCTTAATAATGTTTCCAAAATTTTATCATTACGTTTGTGCTATGCTGTGCTCTTTCTGCTTTTGAAATAGCATTTGCCTTCCAGGGTCGTTTCATCAGCAACAAATTAGTAGCTCACTGCATTGTAAAAGGAAGTGCAAAGGCGATTCTCTAATCTCAATAAATACTGATAGGCCCTAAAGCAACCCATTTCAAAAATCATCTTCTTCCGAAGAGGTAGTCAGAGAAAAATCAACAACAACTGCAGATAGAACACTAGTTTTTTGATGCTTGTATTGCAGTAGATTGAATTTTATTTTGTAAGGTGACCAGCAGCAAACTGAAGATTAATTTAAAAGATTTTGAAACACTTAACTGTGTTTATTACAGCTTAAAGGTCAAAAAGTACAAAATACTTGAATAGAATCGCAAGCTAATTTATGGTTATAAAACAATATAGCAAAAATTATTTCCTTTTAATATGATAGAAAGTAAGATAGAAAGCACGTCTATCCAATTATCATGCTAAATCTAGCCCTTCAATGTCTTTTTCAATTTTTGGTCTTTGCTTCGTTAACTCTTTTTTTTAACCACATAATTAATATTATTGAAGTGCGAGCGAGCGTATGCAATCACACGAAGATGACAATGAGACCAAACTGATAAGATCTCAATAAATCGCACTATGTAGGGCCGTGATAGTATTCAAAAGAACAGGGCGCAATTCACGGGGAAGCATCGAGGAGCTAGGTCACCGTGGGGAGCATACGAACTTCTTTCTTGTTGGATAAAAGTTTACTTTATCTTTAAGCAATAAGATCTAAAAAAACTTCTAGGGGTTTTTTAAGAATTTTTGTCAAAATAATAAGGCTGGTAGCTAAATTCAAGTGAAATTTCTAAGCCTTTTCACATTGGGTAAAGTAATAATGAACGAATACTTTCAAGACAAAATGTGTACAGTTGCCTCCTGAAATTGTTGAGGTTGGAATTTTAAAAAAATATTCTCGCTATCAACATGCAACCTGTTGGGGCCGCTCACCAGTTTTAGAAGGGCTGCATTAAAGCAACCTTTTCTATAACCTCCTTTGGAAACCAAGTTTTTATGGCTCAACTCTTAGAAAAACACTCTCAAAGTAACAAAGAGAGATATAATTCGAAGCCCTAAATATGGAGCAAGCTATGACAAGTTACAAAATCATTTTGCCTGGAATCTACTGATATATGAAGCTCCGGGGCCCTCTATACTTGACCAGATGGGAATAGGCACAGAATAATGAATCTTTTCCGATAACATACCTACCCTTAAGAGAAATTATCATTTTGTTACGTTTGATTGATACCATTCCTGAAATGAAATTCATCACTTTATAACGGCTTCTAGATCTTAAAGATCTGGGGCAATTTGTCCACTGAACGCTCCTTTGTTGATGGCCAATGACTATAAATACTCGTTTTTAACACTGCAAAAAACAGTTATCATTGTTATAATTAGGTATGAATAGCTTTTGGGTTTTTTTTAATTGTTTGGAATAAGTGTTTTTAAGGTCATTTATCTGACTAAGGTCAATATTATGAGACCTGGCATAAATTGCCATATTTTCCAGTTTTTTCGCAAATTTTTAATGGAATTGCAGGAGTGGCAGCATGGGGAGGGGAGACAAGATTTTAGCTAGCTGTCGCTTCCCTGAAAGCTGTGACATTGTTTCATGGTGCTCCTTTGCATGACCCACAATACCAAGGTTCAAATTAAGAACAAGCAGGGGCCGAGATGTACTATAAAATGCAATTTTGATCATAGTTATGAAAACCATCTTAAAAAATTCAATCTCAAAAACGATGAGTTCTTTTCCATCTAGGGCTGCTTTATCGGGGAATTTTCAAACCTGTCAGCAAATAAAGGATGGTTCATCCAGCCTAAAAGTTTTGGAAAAATTAAGAACAACCAGCCTGAATTTAAATTTACTGGTTCTCATGAAGAGAGTGTATTAGTTGCTCTATTCTGATAAGTTGTCGGAGGAAATTGGTTGTCTTTTTTCGCGCGCTGAGGCCTGAAACATGAGTTCTAAATTAACTTCAGAAATAAAGAAGCGCTTTAAAATGGCTTGGCCTAAATTGACATTATCTGTTTTGTTTATCTACTGGAAACTTTAGGGTACTGGGCTTTAAAACTGCAATGTTTTATCTCAGTGTGCTAGACAACATGGGGGCCAACATGTTTGTTTTTTTATCTTACACGATCAATATAATTAAAACTACTTAATATTATAATTGTACCTTCTATTTTAAACTTTGTTGTAAATATTTATGTTGAATTTTTACCGTTTTAACTACCGATATGGTTTTCATCCAAGCTAACAACTCTCCTTAGTACCGACATAGTATAGACAAAAGATCTCATGCCAGTGTCATGTCAGCATTATACCAACAATTTAACTTTTTCCCGAAAAAACGTTTGGCTCATAAAAGGCTGTTTTTTTGCGCTTAAAGGCCGGTTTACACGATCATATTCAGGTCACATTTGCATCACATATTTTATATGATCACAGGCAAATTTTAAATCCTCATTCTCACCTCCCATATTTTTTGGCATCATTTGACACTGAGCAGCGTCATCATCAGAGTCATTTGGGAATAGATGAAACTTGAGCATTTTTATTGAACGAAACTTTTCTAGCAAATTCAATTCGTGAGCCACGTTAGCGTTGTTCCCACCATGCTCTATCACTTAATAGCTGAATATCCTAAATTTGAAAAATCACTGAAAGGATGGCTGTCAATAAAGATTAGCGTGGAAATGCCATCACTTTCAGAAAGCAATTATCACCACCATGACGTTTTGTCGCAAAATGATCAAGAACAAAGTTGCAAAATGCATGGCCTTGTAACTCAAGTCCGCTGATTAACCCTTCGCGGTATGTAGCGCGTCTCATAGAACTTCAACATGTAACTTTTTATTGTTAAGAAAAAGCTTTCTTATGAAAAAAGACGGATACACCAATTTCTGAATGTATAAAAGATGTTGCCTTTTTGAAAGCTGCCCGGACTAAATTCCCAGCGCGACCTCAACCCCTAAATAACATTGTTCCGTAAATACATCAAAGACACATCAAAGTTGATCTGAAATTTTAGGCCATGAGGAAACAATCTATAAGCCATGGTCTCCCCACCATCGGTAAGCTGCAAGTCAGCAAATAGATAGATAGATAGATAGATAGATAGATAGATAGATAGATAGATAGATAGATAGATAGATAGATAGATAGATAGATAGATAGATAGATAGATAGATAGATAGATAGATAGATAGATAGATAGATAGAGATAGATAGATAGATAGATAGATAGATAGATAGATAGATAGATAGATAGATAGATAGATAGATAGATAGATAGATAGATAGATAGATAGATAGATAGATAGATAGATAGATAGATAGATAGATAGATAGATAGATAGATAGATAGATAGATAGATAGATAGATAGATAGATAGATAGATAGATAGATAGATAGATAGAGATAGATAGATAGATAGATAGATAGATAGATAGATAGATAGATAGATAGATAGATAGATAGATAGATAGATAGATAGATAGATAGATAGATAGATAGATAGATAGATAGATAGATAGATAGATAGATAGATAGATAGATAGATAGATAGATGGATAGATGCTCTGGAAAAATGCTCTGGTCTGCAGAGTATGGCACTTTTCGACGAGATCTCTGGTGTGCACGAGCAAAAAGCCTGGTGTGCACTACCAAAAGTTTCAAGTGTGCTGTTGTGCACCAGCTTTTTTCCCCTCTTGTGGTTAAAAATTGTAAATTTGCATTATACTTTAAAAATGCGAAAAAGCATTGCGTGCCTTTATTTTTGCCCCCTCTCTTTCTTCTTTTTGTCGGGGTCATTCCAGAAGCCCATTATCAATGTGGAAGACTCAATAAAGACTGACGTCTGGGAATTTGTTTGGAAATAAAATTTTGTCTCAACAATTTTTGGTTAAGTAGGTAATCATTAAATATAGAATAAGGACATTCGCACATTCGTGCTGACAACGTTTGCTCTCAGACTGTCACTTAAAACCTTTGCTATCAAGCCTTATGATTTAAAAAGCTGCCAACCTCCCAGTCCCAGATCTAGCATTATAAAATGAGTAAATATACAAAATCCTAGGCTTGCTTTTCTCAATTTAGACCATAATTCAACAGCATCATCATTTGTGAACATAAATAATTCCTTCGAAAATCGCTCTCGCAAACTTGAGGGAAAGCATTCATCTGAAGAGATCTTTTCGGCGCATTTCAGTACGATGGCTTTGAGCTGTAGTGGATGAAGCTTTTGACGACTTACTTCATCAGCAGAATAGTTAGAAGAAGAAGATGTTTGTGCAGCACTGGACAAGGAAGATATGGGAGCGTCAGAGGAAGAAGTAATATGACGATGTTTTGAATTTGTGTGCCTTGATAGTCCGCGACATGACTTTCAGGCCCTCCAACAGACGTTGCATTCGAAACCTGCAGGGTTTTCTTAGTCTCTGGTAACTTCTATGGCAATATTTTTAATCTGACAATTCAAACCCTCATCTTCTTCCAGAAATCCTTCGTTAATTAGGTACAAAATATCATCAAGTTCCTCGACAGGTAGAGATTCCTGTTTGTTAGAGGCCATAATCAGCCGGATTTTGCACCTTCGGGTTGTTGATGTTGCTGGTTCAACCTTGAGGCGCGCACAATCGGAAATAACAATAGCGCATTGTTCCCTTCCAGATCTCTCTCTTGTGACTATGTTTTTAGCGATCAGCTTAAGGTAAATAAGGACTTGTTTTTAAAATTTCAAGATGGAATTATGTGAAACAACGACTGCAAGAAAGTTGCAGTAACTACGTACGAAAAAGCGATCAAGGTTTTCCATCAGTACCACGGAAATGGAGAAGGGCACTTTGGTTCTTAGAAGACTACAGCAACAAATTCGCGCGATTTTAAGAGGAAAAACATTTCCCAATGGGTAAGAGTTTTTGCGGAATCGCAAAATAGTATTCCAGACTTTTGAAGTAACGTCAGTTGTACTGGAATTTTAAATTATTCATTCAACATCGCCTTGATTTTTATTCTTGTTGCTTGGTTCAATAGATCATGGAATAAATTTTTGAAGTTTTTAAAGGATCTGTCGTCACAATAGTGCTCGTACAGCTCTTTCAGAGTTTTTTTAAAATTACATCAACTTCTGGCAAAGACTGTAATTTGGTGTTGCTTGACTAGTCCATTATCTGTCAAGATCATTTCATGGTATCCTTTATAGCCATTGGCTTTTTATTTGAAGATAAAATTGTGCGAGGCATGTCAGTTTTTGGGACCAAAACTACGCAATGTGGATGTTGACTTCCAGCCAATCAAGGTATCGTTACATCCTTATACAACGTTTCCAAGATATATCAGAAGTATAATTTTAGTCTTATCTAAACTACTTTAAACGTCAGACGCTTAAAAAATAAGAGGTCTATTGCATCGTTTAGAAATACAGAGCTCAATTCGAAAATTGCATGATCTTCATTTAGGATTGCAAGTGAGTGAAACATCATGACATAGTGTAAATTTTTTGATAGGTGTCAAAACCTTGGGAAATGGTGGGAATTGACTTCATTACTTGTTCTTAAGCTCCGAGAGGAAACAAATATATCCTTAGTGTTACTGATTATTTTACAAAATTGGTGGAGGCATTCCCCACTGTATCAAAAGTGGAGTCCTTCGTCACAGAGTGCTTATCGAAATTATTCTATCAACACGGAGCACCTGACAAGATCCCAGGGATGTTCAAGTCAGAGAGTTCATGAACAAGGTAGTATCAGTGATAAGGTTGTAAGCAGTCAGAATGCTTACAGATGTGTCTAAACACATTTTTGTTAAAAGTGCAATGCGTTTAACAGCGTCTAGACAAATTCTTTCAATGTTGAGTACAGAAACAAAGAATTACAGTTATTTCTAAAATCGTATTTGTGTAGACGGGATTTTCAAGTAAAAGTGCTATCAAATTGCAGCTGTGAATAAAAATTAAGAGCCAAAAACTATTTGATCACTAATAGGGAAACGTTGCGTTCTGCAAATATTTAAAAATAGAGCAAAGCAAACCGCGGCCTACCATCCTCAAACTAACGGCTTGGATGAAAAAACGAACCAAACTGTATAAAGGTAGGAAATATCTTCATCTTATCATTAATTACAGCAAAATAGCTGAATTGAATCGACTCAATTATAGTAACATAAATACCCGAAGTTTTTTAAATGTAGCGAAAATTGATGTTTGATTATGACTTTTCCACTGTCTTCTTAATCAAGATATTCATAAATGATGAGTGAATTTATTTTCAGGTCACTCGATAAAATGGTGAACGATAGGCAAAATAAATGGGACCTGCACCTTGACACTCTGGGCAATCAGGACAAGTGTTGTTTTTGATAAAAAATTTTGCATTGTTCAACAAAATTTTTGCCTTTCCGATTGCTATATAATTGAGAGGCTAGAAGACCAGTTCAGTTGGAAAATAATGGTGAAGATTGGTCCAGTGTGAGTGTTTTCAAAAATAAAAATATCTCTAATAAGAAATGCCGATTTTTCACTACTCCAATGGTTTCGGGGACTATTAAAGCACTTAATATCTCTTCGTGTAGCTCTTTTAATCTTTAGTTATTAATGGAATTAATCTATATCGAAAAATCTGTCTTACAGGTTACGATTAACTTGCCTTATCTCAAAACGTTGACAAGGCACAAGGGAGACAAACAAAATATTATAGAGCTAGAGACCCGATAAACGGAAAGCGGGTTTTATTCGAAGAAGGGCAGTTGGTGCTTCTTTTTAATTCGCAGAAGGCGTCAAAAATGGGCGATTCCTACGAATTATGGAAAAGATTGCAGCTATGTGATACAAATTGCAAAAAATTCACTACATAACAAAATTCGACCAGAAATAAAACAGAATTTTCAAAGTCAACTCCATTCTCAATGTTTAGGATTTTCGAAGGTGAAAGGACCCGAAATGGAACAAGGCACACCAAGAACAGATGACCAGGTAGTTAGAAGCATTATATTGTTGCGATTTTCACTCTACTTGCATTTTTCAATTGCATTTGTGTTAGTGTTACAAGAGACCTAACTCAAATTGAATGCTTTTTAATTTGTAGGATGTTCCGAAAATAAAACGACGTGAAATGGAACAAGAGACACCAAGAACAGATGACCAGGTAGTTAGAAGAATTATATTGTTGCAATTTTCATTCTAATTGCCTTTTCCAATTGCATTTGTGTTAGTGTTACAAGAGACCTAACTCAAAAAGAATGCTTTTTAATTTGTAGGATGTTCCCAAAGTAAACAACGTGAAATGGAACAAGGAACACCAAGAACAGATAACCAGGTAGTTAGAAGAATTATATTGTTGCAATTTTCATTCTAATTGCCTTTTTCAATTGCATTTGTGTTACTATTACAAGAGACCCAACTCAAAAAGAATGCCCGTTAATTTGTAGGATATTCCGAAAGTGAAACGACCGGAAAAGGCACAAAGAACACCAAGAACAGATGACCAGGTAGTTAAGGTCCATTCACACTTGTCGTGTTGTTCATGCCGCAGATCATAAAAGCGTTTTTTTGACGCACAGCTCGGTGCCAATGCGTTTTTTTGCAATGCGGCAAAGTTGAAAAAATCCAATAAAAACGGTTTGTGACGCTCAGATGGCTAGTTCAAAAAGGCTGCTAAACACGTCAACAAGGAGTTATTGATTGAATTGGTTAGAAAATATTCTTGTCTTTATGATACATTGCGGAAAGGTTACAAGGATGACAGTATTAGGGAAAATGCCTAGAAAATGGTTTGCATCGTTGCGTTGAACCATGTGAAAAAAGACCAAAAACTACTGGTTCCTGCACGAGTTTTTATTAATCATTTCGCGCTGCTTATTACTCTCATCTTCAGCAATATCTTAAAAAAAAAACAACCAAATTAACGACGTAGATCGAACATTTGATATGCTTGCTTTCGGCTTATGATAACTGTAGTTCTACCCCAAACCTTGAACATCCTGTCAAACGTCCTAAAAAATCTGCATGAACAACTTGGCATGTCAGGCTAACCATGTCAGTCTGAAATTATTTTAATAAAAGCCATCGTTGTATTTTAAACTTGCTATTAGGCTTTACAAGGTGTCAACATAACTCTCTAAAATTCTATAATTTTATTTGTTTTAACAAAATTTTACTGTTAGTTGAGCTTAGGATTTTTTATTTGCCATACAGATATTGCAATGCTGAAAAGAGTTTTCAAAAACTTGAGAGACCGGTACATGAAAATGAAGAAAGAGTGCAAACCGCGAGGGAGTGCAGGAGGGGTTCCTTTGTTGCCCTCTAAGTGGCTGAGTGAGATCCAGTCACAAAACGTAAATTTTGTATCATTAAGAACCTTTTCGATTTTGAATAACATTATTAGATTAGATAGCGTCTTTTTAAAATGGGGTGCCGTTTGAGAGAGGGGAGATACTATTGACCACTGTGGTATTATTGAATTGCCTCCCCCTCTTGCATAAGCAATCTCCTCAAATGGGCCCCTAAACTGGAACTGAAAATTCTTAATAAGCCCCTACCCTTTGAATAGGACCCCTTCTTAACATGCCAATTTTTACAATACATGGTTTTAGTTTCTGGATGGATACGACATTCGTCGTAAAGTCAAACTATTAAAAACGAAACATTTTAAATTTTTTTTAAAACTTATTTTCAAAATATTTGTTCTCTTGGAGTGGACTTGAATAAAAAAAATTGCTTCAAAGCTGTTTTCATGGCGACTTAAAGAGATTTTTTATTATTATGAGTTAAAAGCTTCTCCCATGTTGCCCTCGTTTTGCACTATGAAAGGCAGATATTTCTATTAAAGGACAAATCCGGTCAAGAATTTTTTTTCTCTATTCCATACATTTACAGTACGCAGAGTTTGATTTATTTTGTAGAAATCACGTATGGTTATATTAATGGTTGAAAATCGCGTTGAAAGGTCCGAGTTTTATCAAAATATTGCCTAAAAACCGCGTTAGTAAAAAAGCCTGGCACTAGTTAACTCGTGACGTAAACTGAGTCAGACATTTTTGGTCGCTAGGTCTGTTGTTAGTTGTTAGGTAACAAACCACAGCTACCGGATAGGCCTTAAAAGTTGATGATACTAAAAATGCCGAGAAGATGCGTTGTTTATGGTTGTGGAGAGTCAGCTTCTGCATTGAAAGGTGTGTCGGTTCACATTATCCCTTTTTTGACGACAAAAGGCCGATTGCAGTCAACAGACGAAAGCGGTGGATTGACTTTGTCCAGAGAACGAGAAAGAAGTGGTTGGCAACGAAAACATCGGCAATCTGTTCCCGGCATTTCCATCCAAATGTTTTTGAACAGTATTTGGCTTAGTCTGATACCCTCTTAAACTTTCAAGGCTCGTTTTTGCGGACCTTGCGACGTGATGAGCACGGAATAAGTTCCTTTCCGTCCATTTATCCTGAAGAAAGCACTGACGCGTCGGCTTCATCGGAGACGATGCCACAAAGTAGGCCCAGTAATCGCGCAAATTGACAGGTAAGGATGTTATCAACGCTAATATTATGCTCTTGTTGACTACAAGGTTAATTTTTCTTATTCTTGCACTTTTCTCCTCAGCATTAAGACTTGGGATTTCTAAAAAGGATGTTTCATTTTTAGATTATCCGTGAAGCTTTATGTGGTTCAAATGCGCAATCGACCAGTGCTTGTGGCCACCGTAGATCGGAATCCGTAGTAAAAAGTCCGAGAGAAGAAGATCGATCGCAGAGTTTTGAAGATGATAATAATTTCAACGATTATCAACCAGAAGAGCTGCAAGTAAGTATTCAACAATCAGGTACATTGGAAGCACTTAAAAGGCGCACTGCATACACTTTGATACTTTTAAAAAAAATTCATTCAGAGGTAAAATTTTGAAAAAAGAAAGTTTAACAAAAGTTGGGAAGCGTACATCTAGTAGCATAGCAAGGGGGCGGATACCCGCATGGCAACAAATATTGTTGAGAAAGGGAGTTTTCTGGTGTGCCAAAAGGTATGGACTCCCAACCCCATTTGTACCCTCACTCGACTTGCCTTCCTCCAAATCTTACCAACATGACTACGTTACTGTGCACATGCTCCTGATAATAAACATATTTTGATTTATCAACTATTTAACATTCACTCCAGCCATAGACTCCCATGTAGACTAGAAGAAAGACAGTTTGCACAAAAATATAAGATGCTAATTGTTTAATTTGAATTAGCAATTTGCTATTGTGTTCAGCCTTAAAATTTAAGCATCCTTTTTTATCTCATAAAAAATTTTCTTCCAATGACAGAATTTCTTTCTGCCATAGTTTAAAGAGGTTTCAACTCAAATGGATCAGTGTGTTGGTTGCATACATCTGTCTTCTGAGAACAACCATTTGAAAAACTTATGGATTGGTGCAAAGCACAAACTTGCTGCTGAAAAAGCGAGATTTCAAAGCTCCAAAGAAAACTTGGTAAACAGCCATATTTTAGTTAAGAAACAATGTATATTGGAATTTCCTAGTGGGTTAAAAAACTGCAGCACAAAAAAAGAATGTGTACAAAAACAGGTTCCCTGATTTTAACACTATATATTAGTTTTACCTACATATGCAAAGAGAATTTGCTATACAATTTATTGTATTCTTACTGCCAAGTATTAGAGGCAAGGATGTTGTGGTGGGGGTGCTTGGTGCTCAACCCCTGTGTTAAAATGTGATGAGATTACAAAGGGGCTCAGTCATCCTTAAATAAGCAGAGCCTGCCTCTAGATATTAAGGTGGCATCCCTTGGGAAAGTCCAAAAAGCTGATTTGTTCTTGTTGCCACTGAGCTAATCCCATTAAAGGTTGACTTCAGGAACAGAAAACATCTTTATAAAAATAGCCCAAATATTAATTCCTTGTAAATATATCATAGTCTTGTCAGTGATTTAAATATATATCTTTCGCAGAAAAATTTCAAGATAATGAGAAAAGTCAAGAAGAGGAAATTTGGGAAGATTTGGTTGAAGCAAGGGAGACTATGGATAATGATGATGGAGACAATGATATGGATAATGATTTTGATGATGATGATGGGAATGATGTTGAGGATGATGATTATAGTATCGAGGATGAAAATGAATGCGTAACAGAACTTGATGATACAATCACTAGCAGGTATTTATCAACTCTAATATGACAATTCTACCTTAATTGAACTTGTAATTCTGATATAAGGAAAATATTAATCACCATATAAAACCCTGAAATGTGGAGCTAATTGCAGCCTTGTGTTAACCTGGATATTAAAATGTGGATGTGACTTTAAAGTAACATCTACAGAAAATATTTCAAAATATTTAAACATATTTTAATGATTTTCAGCCCAAAAGAAAGTTGGTCCAATGATGTTCGAACAGAGCCAAAGTTCATTGTTTTTCTCTCTCAACTTCTACTTTTATTTCGTATCTGCCCCTCATGCAAAGCAGATGGTGTCCTAACAGAGCAAAGAACAATTGGCACATTAATAGAAATTGTATCTTTCTGTGCAAATCCAAAGTGCCCAAAACCAGAGGTCACATGGAGAAGTCAACCAGACTTACCAGGAACAAGGATCCCAGCAAGGAATTTTCTTCTCTCTTTTGCAATTCTTGTCGCTGGTGCATCCGCAACTAAGATTAGGACTGTCTTTGGCCACATGGGACTTGCTTGCATATCACTCGCAACATACTATACTCATCAGAAGGTATGTAAAACTTGCTGATCATGCCTAGTAACAAATTTTAGCAAATATTAACGAATTTAAACATCTATTTTCAAAAAAGATGTTTTAATATACTGCCATTTATATGGTTATTATATTAAGTTATGCAATATCCGGTTACAGCCGCACAAAATGTTGCTTAAAAACTTGTGACTGTAAACAGAGTGTCACTGTAAATGGAGCTAAATTAAATAGTTTTACATATTTTGGTTTAAATTTTGTGTGACTGTAACCAGTAGTGTGCCTTTGAGCAGTGATTGTAAAGTAATTCGACTGTACAGACATGAACAAGTAGCCAAAACAAAGTCTTTTATTGCCAACAACATTAATTTTTATAGTATTTGTTTGCCTGTGCATGTTTTGCTTTAGATTTCACGGGACAATAAAATTGCTGTTTCCTTTTTAAATATTGCCTACTGTATCAAAAGATTGCAATATTCCAGGTAAAGAGCATTTCAAAATAATTATTTATTCCATTGTTTGCATGACCTAGGGTATGCAGTAGAACTTATACAATATCCTTTCTTTTAGGAGAAGCTGTTCCCTTCTGTCTATCTTCACTGGAAACAGTATCAACAGAAGCTGATAACGGACATTAACAGCCTTGGAGAACAACTAATTATAACTGGTGATGCACGACATGATAGTATGGGTCATAGTGCTAAGTATGGTGTATACAGTGTATTTTGTTGCAACAAACCATCAATTACACACTTTGATCTTGTCCAGGTAAGCACGTCTAAACATTACTTAGTAGTTTTGATAAGTCATTTTCACCATATTGTTGTTAGGAGAATTGATTTTTATATACCATGCAATACTAGTTGCAGTTTTATTTGTAAGCCTTGGTGTAGCCCATACAGAATTGTTAAGGCCTCTACTGTATTTGCCTTCACAGTGTGATAAAAGACTCTCTCTATAAAATCTGACACAACTGTTTAACTATGCTTGATAACCTTGCATCAAAGGCACACTTTCAAGTGATTGCTTTTTATCAGTAGCTGATGTATGAAAATAAATCTACCAATTCAACTTATTATAGCGTAATGAGGTAGATAGCAGCTCAGCTATGGAGTACGAAGGGTTTCAACGAAGCATGACATTCTTTGCTACATTGCCTTGTGGAATATCCACATTTGTATCAGACAGACACTGCTCTGTTGCAAAGCACATGAGAGAAAAGCTTCCTACTGTGAAACATTACTTTGATCTCTGGCATATAAAAAAAAGTAAGTTTTCATCTGATTAGAAAAAATTAATAATTGATGCCTATATTTAAAACAAATAATGTATGCAAGCTTCATCTTTAGCAATTCTTTTCATTGCATTTATCTGCTTTTCTTTAGAGGTTCGTAAAATTTTGACAAAGATATCAAAGCTAAAGGGTTGCGAAGTATTGGCAGAGTGGATTCAACCATGTGTGAACCATTTGCATTGGAGTGCAACAACAACGCCAAGTGGAGATGGCAACGTTATTCTTGCAAAATTTAGGTCCTTTCTTGGGCACATCATCGATCAGCATAAAGATCTTGAAAATCCTCTTTTTGATAAATGTGCACATGGAGAAAATATTCACAACGCAAATGGCTTAGGAAAGGTTTGCATTATTTGTATAAAGTACCCTGCATTCTTTTCTTTTTATTACTGTTGATCAAGTGTACAATTTTCAGGGCAAGGAAGCATTCTGTAAATTAGTTCATGAAAGTTTCTCATAGACTGAATTCTAACATAACTTAAAATACTTGATTTATTATAATTTTTTAAGGAAAAAATTACATACTGCACACTTATGTGGACTCAGCTTTAGGGTATTTCATTCAGTCGAAAAATCTTAAAAAAATGATCTTGATTTTGCATTTATTGTCTCCTCACAGATTCTGATGAATTTGAATCACTCAGTTCTGCCCTCAGTAATAAGCTACTGGAAAAAGGCATCCAACAAGCTTCACCATTGGCCCAGACTAGCTGCTTAGAAGGTTTCCACTCAGTGGTTAATCATTTTTGCCCAAAAATGATCGGTTTCTCGTATGTTGGAATGTTTTGCAGGTAAACTGGATTATTAGACTAAAAATTTCCATATCTTCTTGTGCAAAAGACAACTTAGTGAGGCTGTGTTAATGAACAATATCAACTTTTTGGCTTATTTACTTTTTAACAGTCAATAAGGAAGCTGCTTCTTTGCATCATATTTAAAAATGACCTGTACACGATTTAATATCTTTAGGATGCGGATACACTTCATGCATTGATTTGATTCTAATTCAGATCAACAGCTTGCAGCATTTAGCTTTTAAAGAGAAACTGACTAAAAGCACAATTGCTTTTATGCCTACCATTTGATTTTGTTTCCTAACAAATAGCATATCAATTTCTTTTCAGACATGCATTGGCTGTTCTACATTTCAACTACAATTTGGACAAGGAAGTCAAAAGGAGTGATGACGGTTCAGCTCAATTAGCTGTCCATTACCCGAAGTTCAAAAATGGGGAGGCTACCATAAAAAATATTAGAGTTCATCAGAATTTTGGTGAATATTTGTTTTTCTTTTTCTCATTAATTACTCTAGTACAAATAAAGTAGTTGACAGTTTCTAAAGTATTCTAGTTCAAATAAGGTTTGTGTGCTTGCCTAATGTGGCTGTTGATGTTCAACTATCCTCTCATATTTTATATCAGAATATGTGGAGGAGCTTTTTGCCACAACAATGAAAAGCATTGATGAAGGACAATTGACTGCAGCCATGAACAAACTGAAAGAGGCTACACCACCCCCGCTTTGTGCAGGTTTTGACAAAGAAAATAGGGAAGAGGCAATTTAAAAACAGGAGCAGCGAAAGCGGATGGTTACACAAGAAGTGCCTGCAACATCTTCAGGTAAAATGGAAAAGGTTCATAATGCACAATGTTGAAAACTATGTCAATACCCATATAATCACATATATTGAAAGAATTATTGAAAGTGACTGCCTGAACAGTATGTAACAATAGATGCAATGGGAACCAAATTTAACTGCTGGCAAATATTTTATGTGAAAAGTTGAATGTTTCATTTTGCATACAGTTAAAGAGTTTCATATGTTTCAAATCATATGTTTCAATTTGCATATTGTGCAAATGAAAGATTATCCAACTATAGTGTATTTAATGCACTTTCTTAACATTTCAGGTTCAGCTGATGTTGTGGGACCTCTTAAAAAGAAAGCACCTCATTGCACAGCTTGCAAAAGACCAATGAAAGGACACAGATTATTACAAGACTGTCCAAAAAATTTAGAGCAATCAGATTTATTATAACTTACCATAAATAGAGTCTAAGCAGCCCAACTCCTTTTTGACACCCTTACTAGCGATAGTCCAGTCTACTGTAACACGTTTTCATCACGTTCTGCATATCCTGTTGCTCTCTCATTTCTTAAATTAAATTTTCTTCTGATTGCATTATAAGCACATGCAGGCAGTGGCACACGCTTTTTCCCCAACTTTCCATGAATCAGCCTTGTAAAAGCTCTATAGGCAACAGCTCGCAAAAATCTAAAAAAGAAAAATAACTGCTAACAAGGAGGAAAGATTAAGAAAAATAAGAAATGAATCATCAGCATGCAGTGCCATAACAACTGACAAGTTGTGGCAATAAATTTTCTTCAAAAAAGATGGAAGAACAAAGTTTTCCCTAGTGAAAATAAATTCTTTGTTAGAAATTTGATAAATTTGTAATTTCAAAACTTTGATATTTATATTATACATCTTGACAAATAATGAAAATTGATGTTTTACCAGTTCGACATAAAGTGCTTCATGTCGTGCAGGTAGAGCTGTAAAGGCGTTTGTTGACAAATATATTCTCGCATGTTTGCCTATTGATATTGATCTTTTTAAAATTCATAAAAAGCCTTGACAATCACTTTTAAGCACACTAAAAGACCTAATTCTTAAATTTGATGCATTGAACTGCTAACTTATATTAGTACCTCAAATAGAGAAGAAGAAATTGATTACAAACATTTTTTCTGATCCTAGATTTCGGTAGCGTGTTTTTCGAGTTGTTTTATACTGGTCAGCCAGCAACTCTAATGTCCATTGATTCAGGCAACTTGGTTCAAATCCTGGATGACCAGTGACGCATTCAGGAGGCTTCCCAAGTTCTTCTAGGACCCGTTCTCTATGTATTGCCTCAACACATTCCTCATTTTTTTTGCAGCACTTGCATTCTTTGGCATTTTCAAAAAGTGCATTGTCACATTGACCGCATCTGCACCTAGAAATGAATCCGAAAATAAAGTTATGCAAAGATGTGTTAAAGTTCTATCAATTTATTAAATGAGATGCTTTTATCAGATTCAAATCCAATCAAATTTATCACTGTTATTTTCCTTCATGCAAGGAAATACATGTAATAAATGTCTCAACCTCTAGCCAGGCAGCGTCAGCAAGAGGGGCCTAGTAGGCGAAGGACCTTTGGCCTAATCACAAAACGTTGAACAACCTACCAGGTATTTAACGGCTCCGTTCCATCCAGACGGCTAGTAAGTATTCTTTGTCTGTCTTCGTCCTCTCTGCGCCGTCGGTTATAGTTTCGAAGCCATTCCTCATCTGCTAATGGTTCACCCATATAGGGACCCTCTAAATCGGCATCGTTACCGCCAGTTGCTTGGCCTAGTCTTTGCTCTACGCCTTGAGCTATATCGTTCGGGTCTTCCACATCAAGCTCGAATTGAGATGTGTCACTAAGATCTTGATCCTGGTAAGTTTCTGAAGAATCGCTGATATCCGACATGCTTTCCCGATTTCGAAGTGAGATGAAACAAGTTTTTGAGAGAGTACGGCGATCAGCGGATCGTCAAGTACGAATTGATGACATATTATGACTCAGTTTACGTCACGACTTAACTAGTTCCAGGTCTTGTTCGCCGCGCGGTTTCCAGGTAGGGGTAGACGATTTTAAACCCCCCAAATCATACGTTGTGTTTCCCAATGACGAAAACTATAATCACCATTAAAATGTAAATACTTTAAAGTGGCAGATATTCAAAAATGGCGATAGGCCATATTTGACCTTTAATGAAAGCAGATATTCCTATTCATGTGTGATGTGCTTTTCCCATTTTGATTCTTGTCCCATTTTTCAATTTTTCAATGAAAGGCGCCTTTTCCTGTTGATTCTGAGCCCCTCCTGTCTTTTCAGCACCCCAGGGTCAACGAGAAATAACTTTTTTTCTTTTTCAATTTAAGTATAGTGGTAAAACATATTATATATAAAGCAACGGAAATAGCAAGGTTAACTAACGATTTTATTTGATTGGCTCATAAGATGTTCTTTTTACGTAATCATACTGCCAAGGCAATTCTCCTTGTGCTGACTGAAAGTAGTCTGCGACTTTCTGTCGAAAACCTTGGGCGGATTCTACTATATTATTAGAACCAAGTTGCTTTATGTCTGAAAGAGAGCCAGACTCTTGTTACTTCAAATCTCCATGTTCCGCGATGAAGAATACCATGGGCATCTTCATAATAAATGTAACCTGGGGGCAGTAAATTCTTCCGTACGCTTTTTGACTGTCATCGTGCTTTTTTAGCCAGCTATATAGGGTGTGCAGCATCTCAAGAAAGTCCAGAGAAATTGGAGGTTGGTCTGCGCTTAAATAAATAGAAACCAACCACTTGATTGCATTTTCTAAAAAAATTCTCTTCATAGAAACTTTTGCTATCAAAGCGCGATGAGCTTGAAGACAAGCATGCTAAGGGAATGGTTCATTGTCACCCCCAAACCACCCAAAGCAACATGACGCGTACAATAGTGGTGCCTTCTGTATGGAGGTTTGTGTTTTATAGATGCATTTGGCGTTGATCATATAAAATAACGATTTGACAATACATTGTAATCAATACAATGATGACAATAATAATTATAACGATGATGATAACAGACAACAACATTGTTATGAATATGGTTAACAAGATTTATTATGGAGATTTATTACGAAATTACGTTTGATAGTAAATGATAGGACAATATATGTTGGCAAATGTGAAATATTCTTGGGTGAAAATATTTTTGTGTGAGGATGCAAACCATCCAATCTTTATCACATTCCTTATCACAGTTATCAGCTCATTTAAAACTTTTCCTGCATATTTTAATAACAATAGTGTTGCAGGTGATATTATTAAATTCGAATTTAATGTTAATTATGCTCGTTCGTTCTTTAAAAGTATTATTTCAGCTTGCTGAGATTTTGCTGAGAGACTAGATTTGGCAATTCAAAAACCAAGTCGGAAGATTTAATCGCATATCGCAAGACGATTGGTTAACTGCTGCTCTCTGCCTCAGGTTATTAGAATTTCTCTGCAGTTTTTTTTAAAATGGTATCAATAAAGAAAAACAATTTTTTTATCATAGTGTTCATATTAAAGAAAGATGAACTCTACCCCGTCCACTCAAAAATGTGACACTATAGTGTTAAGGATGATGTGTAAAATAAAAAAAATGTTCACTGTCGATGGTTTCACTTGGGCTGGGTTCAAAAATCATTCCGAGAGGCAAATGAGATGATATTTGAATGCTAAGCCTGCATCCAACAGTCGTCAATTCTACTTGAATCAATCGATGAAAAAAATTAAGAACCACGTGCAAGCTCATCTCCAAAGGTCAATAAGCATCAAATTAAGAAAGGAAAAGGGTCGAGAGAGCTGCCAAAAACAATGTATGGATTTCATCTCCTTTCCTCCAATAACAAAGCAAGAAGGTGCCAGCATTGCCGCCAACAGACAGGTCGAGAAGAAGCAGCCAGAAAACTTAATGGTCGAAAAATACAGCACATTCAAGGTTCCAGCCAAAAAAGGGCTACGAAAGTCTACCAGAAATAACTACTTCTGCATCAATTTGGGTTGCATTTAGGAAGAGTTCGATAGCTTTCCGTGGGACAAATTAATAATTGAAGACGCAATTAAAGAAAAATTAACGGTAAACAATGTGAAATGGTTAGAAAAATTAGGTATTGACTTTTCAAAGCAATACTAGCAACAGCAGATGAAAACTCTAGTACCTTTCATCCAATCACCTTCGCACTTCTAAAGAAAAGAATGTAATTTAAACGACTATTAGCAGTATACTCCTTTCATCTGCAGAAGTGACGCAGTATTTCTCATTCTCTATTGATTGATAGTCGCAAGAATTACAATCTTTTCTTCAGAATAAGATTCTATGAATTCTGTGCAGCAGCAATGATTTAAAGAAGAGTTTTGGTTCAATTTTCAGAACGCATTTTTACAGTACTGTTATTATGCTCACCCTGAAATAGAAACCATTTGCAAAAAGTGTATTCAGTAACTCAGATCTCTGTTATGAACACTGAAAAACAGGTAACAAATGGAAAATGAAAAGGAAATATGCAAGCTGATTATGGGAAATTATCTTGAAATTTTCTTAGAACTTTGACAACACAGAGCCTGAATATTCTTTCTGAATATTCCTGATATCCTCACTTGAGTTTTTTTCATTATTAATCGCGTAGGCAACTCAGAATGGACTGCAAAGCTTGTTCACTGTGACAAGGGTTTTAAGGTTAAGAGTGCAAAGATATGTGCTGTGCACTTCAAAAAGGGATGTATCTTTATAGGTATGGATTTTATTCAAGTATTTCTTGTCCATTCTCTTAGTCGGACATCCGGGTACTTGAGAATGTAATTGCATAGCAACGCACGCAAAGGGGAAAACAAACGTGGCTTTGAAGCTTTCCCAACAGTGTATCTGAGACCGTCCTGAGTGTAGCTCTCCAGAAATACGAAAAAATTGGCATTTGAAATTGAAAAAATGGTAAAAAGCTGTTGCGTGTTTAATTGTACAAATAATAAAGCGAAAAATGGAGACCTCTCATTTTACATGATCCCAAGCCAAGCGACTGAACCAGAGCGAAGAGTGCTATGGTTAAAAGCAATTAATCGGGGAACGGAAGAAGCAAGAGGGAAACTATGGGAGCCAAGATCAGACTACACCTACGTTTGCTCTGCTCATTTTATATCAGGTGAGTTTATGATCACAAATATTAGTTATTTGCATGAAAATTGAACTTACTACGGTACGATGAAATACTTACGAGGAACTCATCGTACGTAGGCCTAGTTTCTACTTATGCACGCTTCAAAGCTTGAACTGTTCTAACTTTCTTCAGGTAAAAAAAACAACGATATGAATCATCCAGATTATGTTCCATCCAAGTTCCCACATATAAGCAAGTCAGACTCCCCAGGAAAGAGAAAATTGGAAAGGTTTGAACGAGCTCAAAGCAAGAAGAGAGGCGAGTTTTACATTTAATTTATTCAAGATTTCATGCCGTTTTCTAGGATAATAAGCGAAAGATGTAAAGATAATTTTAGTTTGTTAATGAATTAGCTTCTATAATTTTTTCTTAATTTTACGTATATATATATTATATATATTTATTTTCAAATTTATGCATATGTTATATGTATTATACTTTTCATATTCAGACATACAATATCCAATGCAAAAGAAATCAAGACCAATAGAAGCTGCAAGTTGCATCGATATGTCAGAAGATGTAGAGGAACTTTCACTTATCAATGTTATCGAGAATGAAAGTGAGGGGCAATTGGTTCAATCAATTTCAGAGGAAGCATTGTCATCGTCAATGTTCCCAAATGAAAAACAAATGTTAAATATGGAAATTAATTCGCTACGGAAGGAACGGGATGAAGCTATTGCCAGAGTTGCAGAACTGGAGGAAATCATTAGAAGCAGCAACTTGTCTGTGAATACTGTTGAAGGGAATGATGAAAAATGTAAAATGTTTATAGGCATTAGCTGGGAAGTTTTTAAAAAGTTGTTTGATTACCTCAATAGTTTTATTTCCTCCAGAACAACAACTAAGGGTAGCCTACCCCTCATTGATCAGCTGTTTGTGACTCTCATTAGGCTGAGACACAATTTAACATTTGATTTCTTGGCAGCTGTGAGAGGGATAAAAAAAACAACTGCTATTGATTACTTCTGGAAATGGATTGATCTATTGTATTCAAAAATTGGATTCCTTGTTAAATGTCAAGACCGTGACAGAATATTTGAATTGATTCCACCAGTGTTTAAGATAAAATTTCCAAGACTAACTTGCATCATTGACTGTTTCGAAATTTTCATTGATGCACCCAAAAATCTGAAGGCTCGGGCCCAGTGCTGGAGTAGTTACAAAAATCATTGCACTGTCAAAGTTTTTATTTCATGCAGTCCTCTCGGGCATATAAATTACCTTTCTAAGGTTTATGGAGGACGAGCATCTGATGTTCAAATTGTCAGAGAATCAGACTTCATGACCTATAATTACCATCTACCAGGAGACCAAATTTTGGCAGATAGGGGTTTTATGCTTCGAGATGACATGGCAGCAGCCTGCGGTGCCCAACTCTGGTTCCTGCTTTCACCAAAGGCAGGAAACAACTAACAGCTGAAGAAGTTGAAACATCTAGAAAAATTTCTTCTGTCAGAATTCACATTGAACGGGTCATAGGTTTGCTAAAAAACCGCTACACCATTCTAAAAGGTCCTTTACCAATTCGTAATGTTAAACAAATAATTGAAGAAATAGATGGAAGACAAGTCACTTGCATTGACAAAGTTGTTAGAGTGTGTGCTTCACTTGTTAATCTTGGTGAAAGTATTGTTTATAGTGAATGAATTCAGTTTTTTTTAAGAAACAGAAGAACAATTTTGGTGTTATTATGAAAATCTTTTTATATTATTAGTTTAAACAGAATAAAACGGAATGACAACTGATTTTATTACATTTCTGTTATTGATTTGAGACTGTAGTCTTTTTTACATTCTCTGCAATACCATTTCTTGGCTTTTGGCAGACGTGATAATTTCAAACAACGAAGGTGGAACCATTCATCGCACCTGTCACATGCAACCATGTCTTCATCCTCATTCGCACTGCGACAGATGCAAAACACACCTTAGCCTCAGTTGCATTGGACTCCTGTGAATGATCACATTCACCCATTTCCAAACGACGTGTCAGGAGTTCAGGCAGTATTGCTCCCTTCCACAGGTCATGCAACTTTTTTATCATGATGGTGATGAATTCATCATCACGTTCAATCCGTTGGCTGTGACATGACTGTTTAGTCCATACTACAAGGTCCCCATATTTTACATCGGAGACCATCATCTCTACTTGCATCTGAGTGTAATAGGCATGTGAAGGCTTAAGTTTTAGCTCTGCATCAAGGCAAAACTGACTGTCAGACTGTGCTGCAGCAGAAACTGTTGTGTCTCGATGCACATAAGGACACTTCACCTCCACAATACCTTTGCCACAACATGAACAGTTAACAATGCTGTCAGGGGATGCACCTAGAAATGGATGAGTTCCACTTATGATGAACCCTGTTTTTGATATATTGAGATTTGCATGCTTCTTTTCCATCAATTTAGAGTACATGTGCAGTGCCTGGTCCTCATTATTCCTTCCCCAGTTCAATGATGGCACATTCAGTTGGGCTGGTTTTGAGGTGCATATTCTTTTAATCAATGATTTTGAAGGTTTTTCCAATGACGTATGGAGTGCCTGATGTGCTACAGAGCCTGTTATTCTTCCAGCTCGCTGATCATGCCACACAATTGAGGAAGACTGGGTCAATGTTGCTTGTTTGACATATTCAATTTGAATACTTTCTATAGTGATGTCGGCTTCTTGATCACAAAGACGTTTGATTTCATTGTCACTAAGAGATTTATATTTCACATTATACTTACTCCTTAATAGTGGTGGCAGTTTTGGGCTTCTTTGGGCAATTTTCTTTGGGATGAAATGCTCAGCAAAGTCTTTAAAAGCTGACAAACCAACAATGCTTGTTGGATTGGCAGTTGCAGCAAGTGATGTTAGAAATTGAGCTTGCTCCTCAGATGAAGCAGGTTTTGAGTCAGTTTTTCGTTTGCCTGCAGAGTTCTTTAGTTTATTTTTTGATTTATCTGAATAGAACTCAATTTCTGCTACAGGTGCTCCTTTAACCTTGGAAATGAAGCATGCATTCCACTGACATAATTCATCAGTGGAGGCTGTTTTTGTGTAGCCCATTCTCACTGCAGCCTCAACTTTGAACAACACTGCAGCAATATGGGAGCAACTCTCGCCAAGCCTAAAAAATTGTGTTACATATAATTATTAATATTAAAGCTTGGTACTTGCTACTTCAATTCATGTGTAAACTGATAATTATGTGTCAGATCAAGATTCATTTAGACAAATCTATTTCTGAAAAAAAGATTGCACTTACCCTGCCATACAGTCACAGTGTGCAGCTATGACTAATCCATCCATATTAACAACAACCCAAGGATGATGTGGATCTTCTGTTACCCTCCAAGAAGGTTTGACATCAGCCCTGAAGACAACATGGTTACCAAGCTTTTTATGCAATACAGTCTGTACCCAACCAGAGATAAAGAACTTGTGTGCTTCAAGTGAACGATAGTTTTTCATAGCCTCTTGATCAAACACACCTGGTAGGGGAAGAATGAGCATGTTAACGTGTAGGCCAGGTTTCAAGATACGGATGAGAATGCTGGAATATCTCAGCCAGGATATGAAGACAGCTTCAAACAACAGAAATTCGGTATCACAGGCAAATATTTCTCAGCATTTAGACAGACAGAATCACAAACGAAGAACTGCTGATTCAAATATGTACTACAGAAAATTGGATTGAGTTAGAAAGAAAACGACAACTAAGTTTCATTGCCTTCATTGGCCGTAAATTCGGGAAATATTGCAGGTAGAGGTAAAGCAAATGAATAAATTTCATACCTGGAGAATTCACTAGATAATTGTAAACATCTGGATATTCAACTGCAGGCCATTCCGATGGATCATTTATCCACGAATCTGCTGGGTACTTGTAAGGACACGAGTCAAGTCCAATTACTTCTAACTTTTTCTTATATCGCGCGGATGCTACAGCTGTTAAAATGTCTGAATACTGGAATGACATTTTAGAATGATTGAATAGCCGAATTTGAATGAAAACCAAGAGAAACTACGTATAACGATCAGATATATATTCCAACTGTGTTCATTCACCTTCGAAGTGGCATTTGTTTTCCCCTTTGTCTAAATGGCGGACGCGTTGCTATGCAGGGCATGTGACTTTTGACGTCACGTCGACCAAGAGAATTTGATAGTGCAAAAACGAGTCAAATGCAGACTTTACCGGTCAACAGGTTTGCTACTTTGCATGTATCTTTAGCGGACCCTCATTTTGCCTATCAACCAAGATACTCTTGGAATAAATTTTATCCATTTTTGTTTTTGACATAGGAATCTTTACCTCCTCACGTATCAATTATTTTCATTTAGGAAAAAAACAAAATCCGATGTCCGCGTAAATAAAAACATATATGAAGATGCCTACAACCTGCATCTTGAGAAAACTCCAAAGCTCAATGTCCTACAGCCTGTAGGATATCTTGAGAAAACTCCAAAACTCAATTTCCAAAATTTTCTGTCCAGATAAATCTCTCCACATCCTTCTCACCGAATATGATATGTTTATTTTAAGATTTTGAAAATTTACCAAACCTAAAGGATACCAAACTACTGACTTTTTTCTGTTCTAGATAAGAATGGGATCCCAGAGTTGAAGGAGAACAGTTTGCCAACTGAACTTCTTCCTCAAAAAAGCATTGTAACACCTAAACCAACACCCAGAGGAGAGTTGCATATTTAAAGCCACAAGAGCCATTAAAAGCGATAAAGTATGCTTGTTTAGACGATATTGAAAAGGATATTCGCTTTATCAAAGACCCATGGAAAATTATTAGGAAATGTGATGAATACTGGCATGTTGTCAAATTATCAGAAAATGCGGACATTGACAAGTAAAAATTGGCAGTTCCATTAGTTATGAAATTGAGTGTCAAGGGGTTAAGCTGCCAGTGGATCATTCTATATAAAAAAGAAGTTAAGAAATTTGCAAAGGTGCAGACTGCAATGGCTTTTGAATGACACAGATAGTTTTCAAGGATGTCCTGGAGTAGTGAAACCTGAGCTACAAACGTTTGGACAACTTCCGACTACAAGGTCTATTGTCCCTTTCTATTTACATTCGAGATCTAAGCTACAGTATTCAGACAAATGTGGTGCAGCTGAAACAGTTGATGAACTGTCTGATGATGAAAGATAACCTTGTGATGTAGTTACAAATGTTCGGTCTTCAGCCTGCGACTTGCTGGTGCACAATGAAAGATCATGTTTAAACAGTACGGGAATTGAAATAAGCTTTCACCAAAGAATGAGAAAAGAATAGGAGACCATCAAAATCTAATTTCAATGAAAGCACCTTTGCACAAAGTGGCAAAATCAAAGCTTGTTAAGGCAATAAAGGTTGCTAGAGAAAAAGAAAAATCTCTTAATCAAGAAATTTTGTCATTGAAAGAACAAATTCACCAGGTTGGAGTATTTCTAGAGAAAGAAGTGCATGAAGATTGTAGAGGAATAATTGAAGGTAAAGTAGATGAAATGGAGGAAGGGTCATTTGAGAAATTGTTTTGGAAGCAACAAATTGAATCTTTTAGATGTAATCTAAGTTCTTTCAGATGGCACCCCATGATGATTCGCTTTGCCCTTCATTTGCACTTGAGATCTCCTTCTGCATACAATGCTTTGAGGGAAAGCTTCCTTGTGAGAGAACTCTTGAGGGTTTATTCCAATGTAATCCACCCTGAAGCTGGATTTAGTAAGGAAGTCCTAGATGACTTGAAAAAAGATGTTGCAAAGCTAAAACATGACATGCAGCATTATGTTCCTCTCCTTTTTGATGAAGTATCAATCAAAGATGACCTTGTGTAGGATAGCACAACTGGTGAACTGATAGGATTCATCAATTTAGGTGACAACATGGATGAATTCATTGATAGCTTTAGGGAGGGAGAGCTTTCAACCTGTGTTGCTACACATGCACTTGTTTTTATGATTGTTGGTTTTGCCTCAGATCTGAGGTAGACAATTGGATATTTTGGCACAAGGGGAGCAACAGCTGATATCCTTTATCCATTGATTTGGAAAGCAATAGGATATCTTGAAATTTATGTTGGTTTCAAAGTTATTTTGATGGTTTCAGATAAAGCAAGTCCAAACCAAAGATTTTACAGAATCCACAGAAATGACAAGGATCCTGCTGTTTACAGAGCTGTTAATATTTTTGCTCCTGAGGGGCATCGGTATTTTTTCCCTTTTTCAGATGCACCCCATCTCCTGAAAACTATCAGACACAACCTTCCAAACTCTGGTTAAGGTTTGAAGACAAGATACCTCTGGAACAATGGAAAGCATTTACTTTGGAGCTACATTGTCAAATGCTACTTGCAAGACAGCCATGGGAAGTCAAGAAAATTGCCAAAAATAACAAGAGATCACATTTACTTGAACAGCTATTCCAAATTGAGAGTCAATTTAGCAGCCCAAGTCCTGAGCGAAACAATGTCAAATGTAACGAGAGTGTATTGTGATGATGAGGCCTCAGAAACAGCAAATTTTATAGGGCTTCTGGACAAGTTCTTTGACTGTTTCAATACACGTTCTTTAAAAGAAGCTCAGTATAAGAGGAAGCCATTCTTGGCCCAATTTACAAATCTTAATGATCCAAGATTTGAATCTCTGCAGTCCACATTCCAGGGCTATCTGAAAGATTGAAAAGATGCAACTGAAAAGAGAGATTTCTCAAAATCAGAGAGAGAGCTCAGATGTTTTTATCACCTCAGACCTATGAGGGTACACAGAAGTCAGTTTATGCATTGATAGAAACCACAAGATACTTGTTGTTGGCTCTAGCTATGTCAAGCAAGCTATGTCTAGCTCCTGTCAAGCAAATCCAGTCAAGACCTTTGGAGGAGCACTTTCGTCGACATAGGGCTCTTGCAAGACGCTCTTCAAACCCAACATTGTACTCATTAGGATATCAGGAAAACAAGCTTTGCACACAGAGATCCATTGCCATGCTAATCACACCAAAAGGAAATGTTAGGACTAAGGGGCCCTTTACATGAGACCCGAAATGAAACTCATGCCAGCACGAGTTTTCATGCAGCCACGAGTTTCATGTTGGGTGCTAGTCTGAGCTACTGTTGTGATTACATGGCGTCAACCGAAATGAAACTTGTGCCTGCATCTCATGTCGCTTTTTCATGCCGGCATGAAATTTCATATCGGCACAAAAGTGTCGTGTAAACAGATCAGTTTTTCATATAGGGGGGAATCAGTGATAAAGTGGCCTCTGTTGCACAAATTCCGCACTTGTGTGACCAGGTTTTCTCCATTGCTGTCTTTTTCCTTAAAAATCTATTTCTCATGGCTCTGTATCCGCATAGAACACGATTTTTGTCTTCATCAGCAGCTCTTAACTTTTCTTTAATTTCTTGCTGTTGCAAGAATACCTGTAAAGCTAGAAACATTTGGCTTTGAAGCGCTTTGCAACTAGTTGTAAAAACTAGATTGAGGACCGTGATCAAGAGAAGTTTCCTTGGATCATCTAACGCCATTTTAAAATTTACTTTTAAACTTTCCCGCTCTTTTCTGAGAAGCACGAAATCACGTGAATATCATGTGAAAGAATTCGACAGTTTCATATCGGGTTTCATGTAATGGCGAGCAAATTTCACCGAATTTTAATTCTGGCATGAGTTCATTTCAAGTCTCATGTAAAGGGCCCCTAAGAAACGAAACAAGGCATTACAGTTACGAGCAGCCCTTTCAAAAAAAGTGAGGTACCCAAAAGCAAAGAAACTGGACATTAGAGAAACAACTCAATAATCAAAACCAATTTCGAAAAACAACAATTTTAATGTGAGCATAATTTTTGTATCATAATTTTGTTTTAGAGGCCTACAGTGCAATATTTTTGGATGGAGAGTGGCCACTATCTTTTTGATATGTTTCTTATAGTTACCTTAATTTGCATTGCACTTATTTTTGCAAAATTTCACATTTGCAAGATTAAATTTTGAAACCTGAAACAGGATATAATCAGTCAGAAGTTTTAAATTGGTGCACCTGTTTGACCCATGATTTTGCTTGTGTCAATCCACCTCTGTCAAGGGCACTGATGAGTTTTTCATTTAATTTTTCATTGCCACTTTAAAGGAATCTATGATAAGTAAATCCTTATGAATTGAGCTCACTTTCTCAGGGGTACTGGTTTTCAAAAGCTTAAAGAATCTCTTTTCTAGCTTGGATAATATTGTTCCTCCTACATATGCAATTTCATCTTTCTCGTCATCTGAAATTTTGATTTGCGGCACAGATTCTTCATCAAGAGAAATTCCAAGCTCTTTGTGAAGACTGGTCTATATGTCTATATATCATTAAAAACCATGACTCAAATCCAAGAGGACCTTCAAGACTTGACTGAAGGGATTTAATAAGTTCCCGGTCAGAGCCAATACTATGGAATTCTCTCCACATGGTTTCTCTTGCCACTGCAACACTTCCCTAGCCAAAATTTTAAATAGTTTTTTGCAACTTTGGAATAAGGAAGTCGAGGTTTGGAAGAGATTGCTGAAGGAGGATTTTTATTTTTGGTTCATAGAGGTGATCTAGCATAGGATCTCTCTGCATTATATTTATTGCATCTCTAATAACTCAACATGCTTGAGTCGATGACCAGGTTATTTTTCTGTTAATTTTTTTTTTCTTTTTTTCATTTTCTTTTTTCCCTTCACCCTTTTTAGTTATTGAACTAATACCTGGGTTGTCACCATCTGGTGACTGGATGAAAACAATCTCCCTCTCGTCAAAGTATTGTAATAATACTTCCTAAAATTAAGAGCAACAATCACTTGACAAAAGTCTAAAGGATTAGAAATGTCTGAATCCATGGTATAGTGGAGGGGTTATGTAGCATATCTCTGGGCAGCAGTGCAATACTTACAGTTCAAAGGTAATTGTGGGGTTATGCTTCTTGGATATAAATGCTGCACTAAAATTTGTACAATTAACAAAGCTATCTTTTTATACAACAAAGCTCCTATTATATAAAGAGATGTATGAAAAAGCATAAACAACTGCCGATTTCCAAAAGAAAACAAGGTACAGTAAGTTCTGCGCTAGTGCAGTATCGTACCTCTCCATGATACACAGGTCCTACATTGATAAATTATACCCCAACGATAGCATTTGATGTGCCTATTAATGTGAGACCATCGGCAGGTTTATAGGTTAAAGTTTCGAAAAGTTATAGCAAAATTATGTTTCACTCCTACCATCGATCAAGTGTTGGCCATCACTGTTTACGTGTTAATTTCAAATATTTCAGGAGCTAGAAACAGGCTGTTCAGCCGTCTGACAACAAAATAACTCTTTTGTAATAAAACTGGTAGCAAAAAAAGATTCGGCCATTTGACTTTTTACTTTTTATGTGATAGAAGTGATGGCCGACACTTGATCCACGGTACGAGTGAAACATAATTTTGCTATAACTTTTCGAAACTTTAACCTATAAACCTGCCGATGGTATCATATTGATAGGCACATCAAATGCTATCGTTTGTTGTATAATTTATCAATCTAGGACCTGTGGATCATGGGGAGGTACGGTACTGCACTAGAGCCGTAAGTCCCAGCCTAAAGGAAACTCATATTTTCATATCAGGTTGTTTAGTTTCTGTCATGTTACCCTGGGTACCAGAGCCGCAAAAATTAAAATTAAAAAATAATGAGAGCTGCGGAGGCGAAGGAGAGAGAAGAGAGAAGAAGAAAGCTGCTCTGCTTCCATCAATTGCAAACCTCCTTCTCGCGTGGAACATGCGGATTCACCGCTGATCACAATCGCTAATTGGGTAATCACCCCAATCACAATCTCTAATCGAGTGTCGGTGGGAGCTTGAAAATAGAATGGACTGTAATGGCGGAAAATACTCCGGTCAAAGTTTACTGCCCATTTACAGCTGAAAATAATACCTCCTCGTGTCTGTTATGTGGATTCAATTTTGCGTTAAGTGGAACGAGACCGGCATATAGGATCTTTGGGCAGCTTAAAAGTTCGTCAGAAAGCGATTTCCTTTGAAAAAATACGACAGGTCTTGCACGACGATTTCTTTGCGTCGCAATCGGTTCTTCCCTCTTCAGTATCGTGCAAGAGTTGTCACAGTAAAGTCTACAGATTGGCAAAGAATTTGAAAGAAATAGAGTATTTTAGAGACGCAGTGAAATGTAGGCTGGGTAACGTCTTGGAAACCATTACAACAGAAAACTCACCACCTGGAAATGTGCGAGTAAAAAGATGTTCGAAGTCACCACACCAAAGTGGCCCTCCTTTGAAAATGCTACAAACAATATTGCCGGCTGAAGAAGATGCAAAAGCTACCAAAAGCAAATTCGTAAGAGAACTAATAACTGTTGGTAGCAATAATCTAGAATGTCTGCCATTCAAAAACGCAGAAATCCCTGATGCAACAAGAGGGCAAAATTTAACGTCTGTTGATGTGAGTAGTACCAAGTTTTTACTGAGAATTTCTTACACTGGTTTTCTGTTATTGTTTGAACATCAGATGTTTATACTATCAGTTCATCTTTCAAAAAAATGTTTTTTGTTTTCCCCATCCACACAAAATATACAGACATTTTTCAAGTCTTAATGTTCTTATAAATGTGTGGTTCTTCTGAGCTCAAAAGTATTCTTAAATTATTATTGAGCAACACAAATTTGGTATTAGTCTAAAGATAGAGTTATGCTACTGTGTTTCTTTTCATGAAAACATTTTGAGAAATGAAATATACTAGCACAATACAAACTTGTGGATTGAAGCTGAAACTATTGGTCTTATTTGCTCAAACTATTCAGATAAATAAAAAGACTAACTGTCATCTAGCTATTGTTTTTTATTAATTCTTAGATTCACAAATTTTACCAGTACTCTTTTAATTTTATTCATATAAGATGCAAATTGCTTTTTCAGTACAAATAGATTGAAATGTAAAACAATATCTTTATAAACACAGAAGGAATGTTGTCATGTCACACTGTGGTTTTATTCGGGAGGGTTGCTGTCATTTTATAAAGTTCAGTTCCGTTTCATTTTTCAAAATAGACAACATACAATACTCAACATTCAGGTTAAATCAATACATTTAACACAACAATCAATACAAATAGCAAAATCATAACTAAATCTATATATTTTAGATAAAATACAAACAATAAATCATTCAGTACAAATGAGGAGTTGTATGAAGGAAATTTATCGAGGAGGAGCTCTCAGTATATCAAGGAGAGGGCACCCCCTGTGATTCTTTTTCACATCATTAGAATTTATAAACTGATTGATTGTTTTACAAATGATTTAACTGTTATCATGCAAGTAACTAACAAACAAACATTGACACACAATTTTGTTTTTATAAAGGTACGTATAAATTACCTGTCAGGCTCAAAGCATATGTGTGTTAAGTCAGAGATCGTGTCACCTATTATAATTGCACTTGTTACTGGTGATATCAAATTCGTTATAAAGAAGATAGAAAAACACAAGGATTTGAAACCATTACTTTTTAAATGGGTTGAGGACAAAGTTGTTGATGAGGTTTCAACTGTTGTGGCTGTAAAAAATCCAAGCTTGCTGTCTAAGACCAATTGTGAAGACCTAGTTAAACTAAAAAATGAAGCAGTCATTGGTGAAATGCAAAAACGAGCCCCTTTGCTGTATCATGTATTAAAAGCCGCAGTTACATCAAGGCAGAGAAAAAAGAAAATCAAAGAAGGACAAGAGCACAAAATATGTTTGCATGGTCTTGCAATGGTGTATGCAATTTTAATGAGAATGAGAAGCCCAACACTAAGTGCTTTGGCATATCGCATATCTATGGTTTTACATCATAGTGGAGCTAAGAAAAGAGTAAGTGTGAATATTACTAAGATTTTAACAGGATCTTTTTATGTTCTTTTTTATTGTAACAAACATGAAATTTAAGTTCACCCTTGTTTTCAAGCCTGCAATATTTTTAAATGTTGATTTAAGAGTAAATGTTTTTGATAGCAAAAATACTGAATAACATAACAGGGGTGGATTTTAAAGCAAATAGGGAAATCGACACGCCAGTTTCAAAATGATTATTTGAAGAAAAAAAGGAAAATATTTCTTTTTGCCTAAATCAGCTGGGGGATGTTTCTAAAAAGTTTCTTAAATTTTATACAATCTGGTTCTAAAGTTTGTTAAAATGATGCGTGTTTAATAACCTATCCTATTGCACCAAACTATTGCGTTACTTTTTTCATTTTGAACTTGGATACAAATAAGCACAAATAGATTGACGGATTAAATAATAATAACTTATGGATAGCTCTCAGCAGTTGCATACTATTAATTAAATGGGTGAATAATATCTCCAGTATAATTTAGTACTTATTACCAGTCATCTTCAACATCTAACCCTTCTATACCATCAGACAAATCACTTTTGTCACTTCCAGATGTACTATCTGCATCTGAATTTGGGCAAAAGAGCCACTCTGGTAAGGACAAACTCTGTACTTCTTCATTCCTGTCTCTAGCAGCATTTTGTGCCTTGCTTACTTCGATATCTGTTATATCACCAAAGATATCATGCACTATCAGAACTATTTCTCCAGCATGATGCTCTTTGTAAATGGGAGTGTGGCTAAGAATATAGTCAATGCTTGTTATAAAAGGTAAGTGGCCTCTAAGCTCCTTGGTGACGCTCTTTGATATGCCAACAAAAAATTGCTTATCAAAAAATGATGTAACATTGGCATACTTTCTATTTTGTTGCGATACATAATCTAAGAATACTTCCTTAAAAAGGTGCTTCTCTGGCTTGGATACAGTTCGCACTTCTCCTTGCCTTGAAACTTTTAGCATAACCTCTTCTAAGTTCAAAAAAGGCATTGCACACATACCACTACCTTTACAGTCACAGTGTGCATGACACCAGGAACAACAATCATGTTTCACTTCTGGAAGCTTTACATCTTGTGTGACAAAGCTTTTGTAAAGTGCAACACGAAGACAAAATTCTGTTTCTGTTGCATATGCCTTCATCTCTGCTATTGCTTTAGCCAACTGTCGTCCTGAATAATATAAAATTGCAGTAGCTGCTGCTCCATCACGTCCTGCTCTTCCAATCCCCTGAATATAGTCTATGACTTTATATGGAGCTCCATAATGAATTACATATTTCAGGTCACTGATGTCAACACCCATCACAAGTGAGGTTGTTGCAACAACTACCCTGCATGAACCATCAACATCAGACAATTGTGCAAGCAACATCAGAGTCATTTTGTGGTACATGCCAATAAGCATGTTATTTGTGGACTTTTCTCTTGATAAAATGTCAAAAGCTTCTCTACCAAGTTCCTCCTTTAAAAATAAAAAAACTTTAGAAACATTCTCAATGCTTTGGCAATAGATGATAGTCTTTTCAAAATTCCTTTACTGTTTTCGTAAACCTTCAACTATCCATTCTAGTAAGGATGGGTTGAGTGTGGGGCATTTTACTTTCATAAGATGAATATTTAGCCTGTTTGGACTGGCTCTTATCATTGTGAAAGATTGCATTGAAAGAGACTTCACTATTTTCTTCTCTAAGTCTTTATCAGCAGTTGCAGTTAATGCCAACATGTTCACATTTGGAAGCAAGGTTCTCAGCATTCCAAGCTTTGAGTAGGAATCTCGAAAAGCCTTTCTGACTACTTTTAGACCTCTCTTTCTGTGATCTGTGGGCAAATCACACCTGAAAAGACATATTACTTTATCATTTGAAAGTAATAAATACAAGAAATAAATAGCTCAGTGTGATTTATTGTACTGTTTTACAGGCCCTATCGTTGTTTGTCACCATATGGTGTATGCCTAAGCAGACAAAGAGTCATTACAAAGTTGCAAGCTGCTGGTACAAGTCATGACGAAGCCATAGTTCAGAGAAAAGAAGCTATCCAGACTCTCTACACCAAGGAAAAAACAATAGATGAAGAGTTACAAATGCAGTTAGCAAAACTGTCAGGTGTACCAGACATTGATATTAAGTTCTTTGATGAATCATCAATTCCACATGTTCATGTTGCATCGGCAAGTAAGCAGCATGCTAGACAAAAAGCTATCTGCAAGAAGTCAAGTGATGCAGGTTCCATGGCAAACTCTGGTACTGAACATGATAAAGCAGCAATGGCAGCTATTGATGCAGAGTTTAGCTTATTTCAAAAAATTGAAGCAAATGAGATGTGCAAGCTTGATACTCTAATAGAGCAGAAAATGCACACCAGAGGTCAATGCAAGAAATGCTTTACCAAGTTATTGGTGACAATCTTGATTTATACATAAAAGTGAAACACATGACAAGTGAAAATCAAAACAAGTAAATTTCTTTAATTTTTATTCAAAGTTTTTATCTCAAACTGTAAAAACTCTATTTTCAGACTTAATTTATTTCCATTTATTCTTGTATTCTTTGTAAAGCTCCTTTTCCCTGAAATAAACATGTTTCTTACGTGATTAAATCAGATGTTGACGGTCTGATTAGTTTTAGTTTTTACATGTACCAAACAAACTTAAACTCAATGGAAACTACATAAAGAATGTACCTATTTCACGGCTAGGTTATTTGGAGTATAGAACAGGATGGTTCTAAGTTAATAATCTAATTTTTAGGCTTAGTTGAATTATCAGGCAAGTTTTGATGTTAAAAGTGTTGTATCAAAGTTGTTTGAATTATTTTATGCCTGACTGTTTTGTTTATCAAGGCCAATATTTCTTGATCTTGATATTTTTTCTGATTAGTTCAGCAGTTCATGTATGGCTATATTGAAAGACATTGAAAAGCTATCCTCAGATGCCCAAACAAGCTGCCTCGAGGGCTTCCATTCCTTGCTGAATCACTGGCATCCCAAGATGACCCATTTTTCTTGGCTTGGAACAAATTGCAGGTATATGTTTTGTTTTCAACTTGTACTGTAAAAGCTTGCTACAGCATCTTGAGCTGTTGATTTGTGGAAGCAGCTCTTACAATTCGAAATAGATAAAACAAACATAGCTGACTGTGGCTAAATTACATTTAGTTCATCTGGATACAACTTGGTGCTGTATCTACTGTATATGGTATATTACACCCCTGTTTCATTTCTGTTACCTGCTGAAAACTTTTAAACATGAGGATCAAAAGGTACAGGTATGGCAGAAGCATCAACAGAATCAAGATTTTCTATGTAAGCAAAGAGAAATCACTTTTATTTGTCACTATAAATAAAATATCTGTTTTCTTTGATACTTTTAGACATGCATTGGCTGCCATGCATTTCAATGAAAATATTCAGAGGGAAAGAAAAAGGACTACTGATGGTGAACTATCCTACAATGTGCTTTACCCAAAGTTCAAGCTTGGAGAAGAAGTAGTGCGTGTTGTTGCTGTTCCTCCAACTTATAGTAAGGCACTTTTGTATTTATTGTTTTAAGTGATTGCTTCCCAGTAGACTTCACAGGCTCTACGAATTAAAATTTAAAGGTTGGTTTAAGTTTGAGGATAATTTTTTGCTCTTAACAGGTTATGTTAACGATATCAAAGACATTATGCTGTCAAAATCAATACAAGACCTGAAAGAAGCATTTGATAATTTTACCAGAGATATCCCAGAATCACTGACAAGTCAGTTCACGGAACGACGTACAAAAGCTGATGCAATCAGGTACCAGAATGAAAGAAAGTCTATACAGACTCCATATTATCCAACAAGTAGGTTTTGATCATCATCACAATTCCCGATTTGAATTAATGTTCTTTTACCAGGGTTAAAGGGCTATGAAGTCTTGCAGGGGGGGAAATTCATGATTTAAGCAGTATACTGAACAGGGTGGACTAAGCAAGTTCTGATTACCTCACCTACAGTCTCCAATTCAATTTTTTGCTTTTGAAGTATGCTAATATTTGCTGTTGAGGTATGCCTTGTTACAGTCTGCATGGGCCATTTGTGTAAAGTTTCAACTCTGTGAATTTATCTTGTTCACTAGGACAATTACTTGTAATGAAATGTTCAAGCAACCCAAAATTTCTACTTCTACCTAATTATGTTTATAGTTGAACAACAAGAAGAGCTGCAGTCATCAGCTTCTCCTGCCATCATTCCAAAAAAGACAAGAGCCCCACCCTCTTGTAAGAAATGCAAGAAGCCAAAGTTGGGTCATCCAAGAGACCACTGTCCAGAGGCAACAGTTGCCCTTCCATCTGACTGATTGGATTGATATTTTGCGTTTTTTTATTCATAATGTTATATATATACTGTTTCCAGCAACTTTTTTTCATTATATAAAAATAACAACATGCAGTGACGAATGGAATGTACCTACCTTTTGGAGGTCACTGCCTTTCTTGAGCAGAGGCATACCCTATAGCTTCTGCTACTGGATATTTTTCCCTTATATGGTTGTAGATGCATGCTGGAAGGGGTCTTGTGTTGTCCCAGCCCAGATAACCAAAAATCCACCTTACTACCCAACGATATGCAACTGCCCTCAAATATCTAATGATAAATAATAAAAATGTCAGGATTTAATTGCAGGATTAAACATATTAAAGTATGCTTTGCTTGTAATGGAAAATCCATCTTGTTGGTAACAGTGCATTGGAAAAAAGATACAAGAGCACACATACTGGTTTTTGCTTTGTCCTGCTTTTCTTTTGTATAGTCGGCCATTCTTGTCTTTCAATAAGGGGCCAGTCATCATCAGTACCTTCATTTGTCACTGCAGTGTAATCTTCGTGTTGGATTATGCATGAAATGTCCTCTCTACCTTCAAAAGTCAATTTGCCATTAGCTTCAGCAACTTCTGTGCAGCAACGAAATTCTAGGGCACCAACCAAACGATCCGCTTTACACTTTCCACAGGAACACCTGCGTTAAATACAACGATAAAATATTTGATGTGTCTGAGTAATACAGTAATTCCAGTTCTAACCTCATGACACACCTTCCCAGTCCGGAAAGGGCCTAAACTTACTAGGACAGTTTTTAATTTGAAAAACAAGAAGGGAACTTCCCTTGAAACGAAATAATTAGGTATAAAATATCAAAATGCAATATCACATACCAGTCTTCCACAATTATTCGTTGTTCCTGCCTGGCAGCCAAAACGGCGTGAGGAATCCCGTCTTTATCTTCTTCGAAATGAAATGTTGGTTGCCCAGCAATGTATACTCCTTGAACAACACACTTCCATTTTGTGATAATTTAATTGTTATTGAAAGAATTGTAACTTAGCAACCATTATTTAAACTCAAGATTGCTGTTTGTGAAATAAAAAAATATAAGAAAATTTCTATTTAAATGGCTATTAAAAATATACTGAATATTTTTTTGAATTAAAGAGTTTCAAATTTGAATTAAGCAAACAAAACTACTCTCTAAAACCTCCTAACTTACTAAAATAACTTTATTTTAAGTTTTTAATTTGGTTTCTTGATTGTCAGGTTTTTGCACTTTTTCATTACTTTGTACCGACTTTCTCCAGTAGTGTGGCTTTCTTGCAAAAACTGTTTTCATAAACAGAGATTGGCAATGTATGCACTTTTAACTCTTTAAATAGATGTCAAAGTTTAAAAAATTAAATTTTTTTGCCTGTATTCATAATGGTAGCTACAATAATGGCAGAAAACGGAAGAAATCCACATCAAATTTTTCAGAAATGTAAAATTGATGATAAATAAATGGTTCTTTATAATGTCAGTATGTGAATTGACAAAAGCTGATTCACCATCAATCTTTAACCTCCAATTATAAAAGAAAATGTGTGTTTTAGGACTGTTCAACTATTTGTCCAGAAAAATAGGCTGCTCAACCTCCATCATTTCACACTTGCTTTGCTATAGAAACAACGAAAGCATTCTTGGCAAATAAAAGCATCACACTTTTCACAAAAATTACATGTTTTTTGTCCTTTCTTTTCCTGCTTCTTGCATCAATCATGTATGCACACCCAATACACTTTCGCCTAGAAGGGTAGCGGCTTACTGGGTAATGTCTTCCCGTAATCTGACATGATCTCAACGCGAATGTTTTTCCTAGGCTTTAGCATTTGATGTTGAGGTATTGGACTCTTAACTCTCCGTTCTACCTCTTTCGCCTAGTAATGCCTGCAAGAGCATGAACAAGTATAATCCTGAATTTCTTATGGGCTTCCTCTTTCTGCAAATTCTGGATTTACATGGATATAAAAGACACATTGCATTTACAATGCACAGTTCAACAAGGCGGAGAAGACTTTATTCCACCATTTTCAAAGATTTACTTCCAACCGAATAGTACGATAAAAATTGGTTACATTTATCAACCCCTCCCATGTTTTGATTGTAATCACAAATCATATCAGGTTTGTATATTTCTCCACTAAAGCGCTCAATTTTTTGTTCAGAGTTTCCATGGAAAGATGACAAAGCATAAACATCCCGCTTCTCTTTCCAATGAACTGCTAGAATGTTGCCATTTTGCAAATAGACAGTGGAGCCTTTCCCCAACTTATCATTTTTAATTTACTGGGAAATTCACCTCTGTTTGTTCGTATTGTTCCGCAGCAATAGGTTTTTCTATATAGTAGATCTTTCAAAAGTTTGAGACTGGTATAGAAATTGTCAAAGAAAAGATGAAAGTCTTTGTCGAGATAACCTCCATCAAATCGAAAACAACCCTTTGTACAAGTCCATGTCCGCTGTGCCATTGGTCTTGCCAGCATACACTTGAAACTGAAGACAATAGCCTGTCATTGCTTCGCATAGTGCCCATAATTTAATCCCAACTTTTTAGGCTTTTTTGGCATATATTGCAAGAATCCAATTCTTGACTTTGTGCCAATCATTTGTTCATCCAAGCTTAGATTCTGGGAAGGACAGTACATTTCCTGAAAAGATTTATTCAGGTTGGGCACAATATTTCCAGTTTGAAAAGCCTATCTCTGTTTGGATCATTCTGGGGCAGATCTTTAGAGTTATCTACAAGATGAAGATAACGCAAAAGTCGTTTGAAATGATTTCTTGTAAAAATACCTGCAAACCACAGCATATAAAATAGACTTCCTTTTGACCAGTAGTCATCCATTTCTGGGAGGTTAGCAATTTCCATAGCAATATTCATACCAATGAATGCCATCATCTCTTCAGCAGTTGTTGCCGTTCATTTCATTGGTGAAGGTTTCAAAGTTGTCAATAGTTCTTGGTAGAGATTTGTTTGCTCAGCTATGTTTTTGAACATTTCATAGGAAAAGAATAAGAAGAAAAAATCCAAAGGGGATTTTGCACTCAAAGCTTTTCTACTCAGCCCGCTATACTCCAAAAATGGTTCGAATTGGTTCGGGTTGACAAACGTCCCAGTTACTTCCTGCCAGGAAGAATCACCATCAGCTTTTTCCTTCAGTTCTTTGTTGTTATCTACTCTTTTTGTTTCCGTTTGTTTTTGCTTTCTTTTTGCACACTTTATTTTTTTGAACTGCCTTTGTTTTGATGACATTCTTTGTTCTTGCTGACTGTAATACAGCGAAGCTGCTCTCATTTGTTGAACCATAAAAGCTACTCTTTGGTATTTCTAAAATTTTTCATTGTTCTCCCTCTGTAGCACTTGGCCATTGTCAGAATCCGGCTCATCATCTGATTCTTCAGCACTCACAACCTCTACCTTTTGCATAACCTCGTCCTTCAAGTAAAATCAAATTGAAGTCAAGGAAAATAAAATTTGTTATGTTTTGCAAGGACATTGGATATTATAGATTTATAGGGAGGATAGTGGCCCTTTTGGCCTACAACGCTATATCCTTGCGATAGAAGAACCGACAAATTCTAATTTTATAAACTAATAAACATCGCTGTATTGCTACAAAATCTAGAATAGAATAATCAAGCTTGAAAGGAGTAAGCTTACCTCACTATCTAGCAGTGTTTCTCTGTAATATGGCTCAGGCAAAGTTGCAGGAAATTGATGCGGTAATATAAAATTTGCTATCTTCTCCAACCAAGGTGTCTAATTCATCATCATAAGAATTTTCATCATCAGTTTCAGATTCATCAATATATTCTTGATTATCTTTATCAAAAAAAGTAGCCAAAGCTTCCTTGGTTGAGAGCTGCTTTGCCTTTGTTGTTGTGGTCTGTAGGCCTGATGTCGAAGGATGGTCAGCCATCTTGGAACTTTGAGAATCGAACTATTCTATTCCTTTGTTTGTAGATAAAATTTGTAAATTGACTGAAAGTCTAACCTTTCAGCACAAAAGTTTGAACTTTATCCAACCCAGATTGATTTTCTGAAGCTCGAAGTTGTGCAATTTTTCAAATTTTCATTTTGGTGAATTTTTTGTTAGAGTTCATTCCAAAAGCTCTAATAAAGAATAGAAAACAAGAACGAAAACTTTCTCAACCAAAAAACGGTGATGACGACAACAGAACAATTTTACACAAAGAAAACAAAACGTGTTATATGGTAAAACAAAAGAGGTGTTGGTGATGATGGGGGTAACTAAAACATCGCATCATCATAATTCCAACACTCCCACTTGATGATGATGTTTAAAGCAAAATTTAAACTCCACAGTATTGTGTGTATGTATGAACCAAACTAAACAATGCTGTGAACTCCTAGCAAGTTTCTAAACTTTTGAAAAGTAACTCTTGGCAGTCCTTTTGTCATTACATCTGCCAGCATGTCCTGGGTTGGACAATACTCAACAACAATTTCATTTGATGTCACTCTTTCACGAACAAAGTAATAAGAAACATCAATATGTTTTGTTCTGTTATGAAATTTTGGATTTCTTGAAAGTTGTATCACTCCTTGATTATCCTCATAAATAATTGTAGGTAAAGACATTCTGTTTCCAATATCATTCATCAATCGACGCAGCCATATAGCTTCTTGTGTTGCAATTCCTTAATGATACGTATTCCGCTTCAGTAGTAGATTTGGCTACAGTAGTTTGCTTCCTGCTGCACCAACTCACAGTACAGCTACCAATTTGAAACACATAATCGGATGTTGAGCAGCGTGAATCGACATCACCTGCCCAATATGCATTAGCAAAACCAACAACTTTGTTGTCCTCACTATCAGATAATCTAAGTTCATAATTCAGCGTTCCTTTCAAATAGCGCAGTATACGTTTAACAGCTGTCCAATGATATTTGCTTGGATTTGACATGTAACGTGATAAGGTTCCAAATGCTGCTGCAATATCAGGTCTTGTAGCAGTTGATGCATACGTCAGACATCCAATTGCTTGTTGATATGTTTGTACATCAAACGAATTTTCATCATCTGATAATTTTTCAAGCTTTGCACCTGGTTCCATAGGAGTTGAGACAGATTTGCAATCATCCATTCCAAATCGTTGTAAAATACTTTCTAGGTAGCTTTGTTGAATTTTAAATAAAGTCTTTGTTTTCCTGTCACGTTTGATTGACATCCCAAGAACATGATGCGCTTCTCCATTGTCCACTATTTCAAACCTGCGACACAGTGATGCCTTCTCTGCATTGAGCATTGCAATATCATTCGATACTGGAATAACATCGTCAACGTAAACAGCAAGTATTACAAAGCTGATATGTCCATCTGCCTTCTTGATCAACTTGATGTAAATACAACTGTCAGCATTGCTCTTACGGTAACCAGACGATTTCAAATGTTGATCAAGGGTGGAGTTCCAACAACGAGCTGACTGTTTAAGTCCATAAATACTCTTCTTTAGTTTGCATACGTAACTTGGTCTGTCTGGATCTTTGTATCCCTCTGGTTGTGCCATGTAAATCTCAGAGTCTATAGATCCATCGAGAAAAGCAGTTTTCACATCCATCTGATGTAACTCAAGATTATGTATATTTGCTAATGCGAGTAGTGATCTGATAGCAGAATATCTTGCAACTGGTGAAAAAACTTCATCATAGTCCATTCCTTTCGTTTGGGAGTAGCCTTGTGCGACAAGTCCAATGAGCCATCTGCGTTGCGCTTGACTTTTAAAATCCAGCGTGAACCAACAATGTTCTTTCCTTCAGGTGGTGGTACTAATTCCCAAGTTTCATTCTTCAATAGAGACGAATATTCAGAATGCATAGCTTCCTTCCATTGTTCAGAATGTTGTCCATTCAAAGCTTTGATGCATATCAAAGCTTTTGAGATTTGGGTTCATCATATTCTGATGTTAACCCTTCGGTGATACAGGAATGCTTAGCATCATTAGTAATTTCTTTAATCAATCTTTTGGGACGTTTTCTTTTCCTTTTTTCTCCTATGTTCCTGACTTGTTCCATGAATGTCTCTTAATATGTTGCCTTCACAGGATTTTCTCCCACTGACACGATACCCTCTGACAACTCAGGCAAACTCTTGTGACAAATAGAATGTTCGATTATGCTTTCAATGTCATCTTCATCTTCTGAAGAAGCGATATTTCTAACATCTTCTGAAACAGCATAATAGAACTTATCTTCGTAGAATAAAAAATTTCTGCTTCGAACACATCGTCCTTTTCTTGGATCAAATAGTTTATATCTCTTTGTACCTTCAGGATAACCCACAAATATTCCTTTGATTGACTTTCGATCCAACTTTCGGCGATGACCATCTGGTACGTGCATGTAACAAACAACCAGAGATGCGTAGATTTGAAATGTCAGGTTTTCTTCCAAACCAACATTCAAAAGGAGTTTTGTCCATCAACGCTACAGTAGGACTTCGATTATGTAAATAAACTGCTGTGTTTACTGCTTCTCCACAGAAATTTAATGGTAGCTTTGCATGGTGAATCATTGTTCTTGCTGCCTCGATGACTGTACGATTTAATCTTGTAAGAATAATAAAAAAAGTAATGAAATGCCTCTGGTTGAACAGTGTCCTCTCTGAATAATATGATAAGTAATAAAGTGTCTCTGATAAATTTAATGAATAATAAAGTGCCTCTGGTTGAACAGTGTCCTCTCTGAACAGTAAAGTAAGTAATAAAGTGACCCTGGTTGAAGTGTCCTCTCTAAATAATATGATAAGTAATAAAGTGTCTCTGTTTGAACACTATCCTCTCTGAAAAATTTAATAAATAATAAAATGCCTCTGGTTGAACAGTGTCCTCTCTGAACAGTAAAGTAAGTAATAAAATGCCTCTGGTTGAACAGTGTCCTCTCTGAATAATATGATAAGTAATAAAGTTTATCTGGTTTAACACTATCCTGTCTGAAAAATACAGTAAGTAATAAAGTGCCTCTGGTTGAACAGTGTCCTCTCTGAAAAATATAGTAAGTAATAAAGTGCGTCTGGTTGAACAGTGTCCTCTCTGAATAATATAAAATGCCTCTAGTTGAACAGTGTCCTCTCTGAATAATATGATAAGTAATAAAGTGCCTCTGGTTGAACAGCATCTGAATAATATTGTTTCCTCGCAGGACAGGCTTTAGAACAAGACACCCAATCGTATAATGAAAATCTTATTCAATCTTAAACAAGTAAATTATGAATATAAGTAATACAAAACGTCTTACAGCGGCGATAAACTGAATAACTGGAATGGAAACTGAATGCGAAAATACAATAAAATAAACTTACTTACTTATGGTGATGTCTCTAAAGTGTCTTTGAAAAGCTGGTTTCTGTCTAAATATTATTCCTGGTTAGCATGTGGTAACGATCGTGTCCTATTTTACAAAGTGTGAATACTACTAACTAAAACTAATTTGCATAAGAATAAAACAGAGCGGGATAATACAAAGCAACTTGTCAACATAATAATAATGTCCTTTAAGAATATATAATCAACGACACATCCTCCGCCCCCGATAAGGGTGTGGTCCTTATCAAATATGTAAAGTTATTTATTCATGTCCTTCTGCTGGGCATATAACTGCTATCTTTGTCACTGGGCGACTGTATTCTCCTGTTGCTGTTTTTACTTTGACATTGAGCACTCGTCCATCAGGTCCCGGGAATACTTCAAGGATTCTTCCAATGTTCCATTTACCTCGGATTGCGTTACTCTCGGCAACAATAACTGTGTCATTAGGTTGGACATTGCGGCGGTCCATGTGCCATTTCTTTTGTGGAACAAGTGATGGAAAAACATCTCGTATTCATCGTTTCCAGAATGATTTTACAATTTTTTGAACAAACTCTACCCTTTGACGTGGGTCTTTAGTTTCTTGAAATGGGCCTTGAGGTACTTCTGGGGTAGCTCTTCCTAACAGAAGATCGTTTGGAGATAAGTAGGCTCCATCATCTGGATCAGTTGGAATTCTACCAATTGGGCGTTGGTTCAACAAGTTTGCAACTTCCATCAGGCAAGTGTATAATTCGAAGGGTCTCAAAACTTGTTCACCAATAGCGATTTTTAATGCTCTTTTGCTGCTCTTTACAAGTGCTTCTGCGCATCCATTTTGGTGTGGTGCTGCCGGTGTGATGAAAATCCAGTTTATGCCTTTCCCTGCACAAAACTCTTGAAGTTGGTCAGTGTCGAATTCCCCTATCATCTCTCTCAAAACTCTCTCTGCACCAACCATCTGTGTTCCATTGTCACTCAAAATTACTGCTGGATAGCCTCGAATGCAAAAAAATCTTCTCAGTACTTGTAAAAATTCCATTGTAGAACAATCTGTTGCTAGCTCTAGGTGAACTGCTCTTGTACACAAGCATGTAAATATGACACCATAATGCTTTGCTGTTTTATTACGTCCCATTCTAACATTGTACGGTCCAAAATAATCACATGCTGTGTAGTAGAATGGTGGTGTTTGCGGTGTCAGTCGAATTGCAGGAAGGCTTCCCATTTATTGTTCTTCTGCTTTGTGTTCCAATTCTCTGCAAAACACACACTTGAATTTAACAGATTTGCTTATTTTGTTGCCTGTAAGTATCCAATATTTCCTTCTTATCTTTGCTGTGGTTGTTGCAACTCTGGTGTGTCCGTGTTGGTGTACGTGTCTAGTTATCAGCAGTGAAATCCTATGATTACTTGGCAGTAGGGCTGGATGTCTTGTCTCATAAGACACTAAAGCTTTATCTGCTCTGCCTCCAACTCTAATAACTCCATTTTCGTCAATAAAAGGACTGAGTGACTTGAATTCACCTTTCTTTAAACGGTTATGTAAGCTTTTTTGTGCATCTTTGATCAGAAACAACTCTGATTTCTGGAGTTCTTCGGGTTTCAGTGGTCCATATTTAAATGGTACATGACGTTTCAGGCGTCTGATATTTTCAGCTAGTCTTTTGATCCATGCATAAACTCGTATAAGTGTCATAATTGATAACATTTTCAGGCTTTGTGTTTATCGACAAACAGACTTTTGTAGCTTTACGACATTTACTGTCTTCTTTGACTGGCGACGGAATAGCTTTTGTTGGCCATAATCCTTCCGCAGTTCGTAGAAACTCTGGTCCATGCATCCATCTTCCGTTCAGTTCATGTACATGAATCCCTCGTGACAGCTCGTCTGCTACATTGTTTTCCCCAGGAATGTGTTTCCACTGGCTAGGGTCTGAATTGCTTTGAATCTCTCCTATTCTGGATGATACAAATGGTTTGTAACTGCGTGATGGACTTTGAATCCAAGCTAATGTTATCGAGCTGTCTGTGAAGAAATTAACATCCTTGAATTCGATCCTTGATTCTTCTTCAATCGTTTTTGCAAAACGTGATGCAAGGACAGCAGCTTGTAACTCCAAGCGTGGTATGGTTAGCTGTTTTAGTGGTGCAACTCTTATTTTGGCAGCAACGAATCTAACATCAAATTTGCATTCTCAATCTTCTGTCGAAGGTATGCACATGCTCCAAAGGCTTCTTGTGACGCATGGATGGTTTTTCTTTGACATCTGTTTTTAGCTATGGTCTTCTGAAAGAAATATTGTTGAGCTCTTTCATCTCTTTCAACATTTCAATCCATTTCCCTCGCATATTTGTAGGAATTTCTATATCCCAACCAATTCCAGTCTGCCACAGTTCCTGTATTCCAATCTTAGCTCTGATAATAAATGCAGCAGCCAATCCGATTGGATCATAAATCTTTGCAACTTCAGACAGTAGTCTTCTTTTGGTTAGTTTTACCTTCTCTGTTAGATGCTTTTCTTCATCAATGAGTTTCATCAAGTCAGAGTCAACTTTAAGTGACAGCGTATCTGACTTTCTGTTCCAAGAAATTCCAAGTACTTTCTCATCTGCTTCTTCTTTCAGCATTTTGTTTGCATGTGACTCTCCTGTATGCTTGCTGTTTTCATGCAGTTCTTTGTTTGAAATCCACCCTTTGACTTGGAAACCTCCGTTCTTCAGAACAAATTCTATATCTTCTGCTAGCTTCTTTGCTTCTTCTACCGTTTCCACTGATTCACATATATCATCCATGTAAACATTTTCTGTCAGCACCTTTCCAGCTTTCGGTTTGATTTCTTTACATTCTTCTGCAGTCTTTCTCAAAGCAATCTGTGCCATCGCTGGGGCTGGTTTGTCCCCAAATGTAAGAACTGTCTTGACATAAACATCAGGCTCTCTGTGTGTCTCTAAATTACGCCAAAGAAATCTGTGTACATGCTGATCTTGTTCTGGTATCAATATTCGATGATACATCTTTGATATGTCACCAATCAATGCTACTTCTCTTTCTTTGAAACGCAGACTGACTCCAAACAGGTTATTCAATAAGTCTGGGCCTTTCATCCAATAATCGTTGAGTTGATGACCTTAAAACACTGAGGATGAGTTGAACACGATTCGGACAGGTGTGCTTTTCTTCTCTGGTCTTAGGACTGCATGATGGGGGATGTAATGCACAGTGCCTTTATATTCTTTTAATTCGTCAGTTGTCAATTTACGTGAAAAGTTCATTTCTTTCATTTGCTTATCATAAGCTTCTGCTTGTTCGGGTTTAATCTTCAATCGACGTTCCATTGATTCTAAACGCTTCACTGCCAGTTGTTTATTGTCAGGTAGAAGATTGGGATCCTTTTTCCATGGATATGCATTGCTTCATATTAACTCCCATTGATTCCGTGGTCCAAAAGGCAGCAAGGTCAACTGGTTCTGTATACTTCACATGAAGTATGCTTGTTACCTCACATGTCTCTCCTGGTCTTGCTCCAAAAAATACCCATCCAAGTGGAGACTGTCGAGCCATCAGATGGCCAGCTTGCCTTGTTTTACCTGAATGCATGAAAGCATAATCTATGCTGATTAACAAGTCAACTGGGCCATTTCCTCTTCTCACCTTTTCTGCTTGCAGTCCGAAAATTTCTTGTAGTCTGGATGTGTTGACAGATTTTATACCTTCACTTATTACTGGAATGCCAATTGCCTTGACTGAATACTGTTTCTGCTCATTGATTTGGGAAACTGTAACGGTATATTTCTTTGTTTTTAATGTTTCTTCCTCTCCACCAACTTTTGTAATGTTGACTGATACATCTTGACCTTTAAGTCCTAGTTTTTTCAGCTGTCTCTTGACGTATCAAGCTGATTTGTGCTCCTGAATCTAACAATACATTTCCTCGCTTGAAGAAACCTCTTGAATTGGAGATGTTGACTGTAATAACTGGAAGGATTGCTTCTCCGTCATCAGATGCGATGGCAACTCCGACTCCTACTGTGCCGTTTTCCTCTTTGTGCAGGAGATGATGATGGAAACCGTTGCAACGTATACCATTTTTAACGACTGGACATTGCTTGCGACGACTACAGTTGACGGCTTTGTGATCTCTTCCAGCTTTTTTGCAGGCAGCTAAAACAAACATGATTCTCTCTGGCAACTTTGTGACGGTCATTCACATTGAACCCAGCAAACTTTATACATTGATCTGGCCAGTGTGAAGAGTTTGAGCAAAGCCAGCACTTGTGTCTTGTTATTATATTGCGGTTGTTGCTTTCGCTAGTGGCATGAGTGACGGTACGCTTGTGAACAAAGGTTGATCTGATTGGTGCTGTAGCACGCATACGAGACTTCATCTCCACTGTCATCCATAACACTAATGCTAGTAAAGTTGGAACTTTTTTCTCTTGCTCCAGGTAACGTGCCCATATTTTTCTGTCATCAGCACACATTTTTTGCTCTATGATTGAAAGCATATGACTATTGTCCATATCACTTGGTATACCGACTTCCTTCAACGTGTTGTAGCATCGTTTGACTAGGTGCACTAAATCACAAAAACGGGCAACTTCACCATCCTGTAGTGGTCTGAATTTGGTAATATCTTGTGTGATTGCATCTGATACAAAACGAGGGTCTCCAAAAATATGCTGCATCATAATCGGATCCAATTCCTTTGATCAATTCCAAAGGTTTATCTTTCAAACAGGTACGTAGCAGTGTAATGGCGTCTCTTTTGGTGTATCGAGCCTCGATTGCATGTTTAAAGTCAGAACGAAAAATTGCATATTCTCTTACATCACCTGAAAATGATGGCATTTTAGGTTTCTCAACTTTAAAACCACAAAATTGCTGTTCCTTAATTTGGTTTTCATTGTCTTCCTTTATCGCTAATCCTTTTGATACCTGGAAACGATCCACTTCGTTTTTGTCAACACTGCCCTCACTTGTTTCTCCTTGCGTCATTTACTGCATATTTTGAATTCCATCAAACTGTTGTGGGTTTCCACTCGGGTTCTCGCGAGAATTTCTTGAAAATACTGACGCTGTTTCCGATACTTCGTCTTCGTTTGAAATTTCCTTCAATTTATCAATACATTGCTTTGCCTTCGTTTCAATTTTCATAAATGAGTCCTGGCCTTCCGCTAACCACCTTTCCTCTACTTCATATTCATCGTCATCCTCGATTAGGTTTGTAAACACCTCGTGTTTTTGCACTACAAGTTCAAACGCTCCTTTACATTGATCCAAAGACTCTTGTACCTCGTCTACCGGTCTTTCATTACCGATTACGTGATCTAAGGCTTTCCAGGCTCGAGTAAAAGCTCCTTTCGCAGTTCTTCGATCGATTTTACCCCGTTTCAACTGTTCAGTTTCCGCCATGGTTTCCTATCATTATTCGCTCGGTTTACAGTTCTCACGTTCTTAGACAATTTAACATAAATCGAATGTATGTTTCCTCGCAGCACAGGCTTTAGAACAAGACACCCAATCGTATAATGAAAATCTTATTCGATCTAAAACAAGTAAATTATGAATATAAGTATTACAAAACGTCTTACAGCGGCGATAAACTGAATAACTGGAATGGAAACTGAATGCGAAAATACAATAAAATAAACTAACTTACTTATGGTGATGTCTCTAAAGTGTCTTTGATAAGCTGGTTTCTGTCTAAATATTATTCCTGATTAGCATGCGGTAACGATCATGTCCTATTTTCCAACGTGTGAATACTACTAACTAAAACTAATTTGCACAGGAATAAAACCGAGCGGGATAATACAAAGTAACTTGTCAACATAATAATAATGTCCTTTAAGAATATATAATCAACGAAACAAATATAATTAGTAATAAAGTGCCTCTGGTTGAACAGTATTATCTCTGAATAATATAAAAAGTAAGAAAATGCCTCTGGTTGAACAGCATCTGAATAAAATAATTGGTAACAAAGTGTCTCTGGTTGAACAATATTCCTGCTGAATCATGTAATAAAGTGCCTCTGGTTGAACAGTATCCTCTCTGAATAATAAAAAAAGTAATTAAATGCCTCTGGTTGAACAGTGTCCTCTCTGAATAATATAATAAGTAATAAAGTGTATCTGGTTTAACACTATCCTGTCTGAAAAATATAGTAAGTAATAGAGTGCCCCTGGTTGAACAGTGTCCTCTTTGAAAAAATAAAGTAAGTAATAAAGTGCCCCTGGTTGAACACTATCCTCTCTGAAAAATTTAATAAATAATAAAGTGCCTATGGTTGAACAGTGTCCTCCCTGAATAGTATAGTAAGTAATAAAGTGCCTCTGGTTGAACAGTATCCTCTCTGAATAAAATAATAAATCATAAAGTGCCTCTGATGTACAGTGTCCTCTCAAAATAATATAGTAATTAATAAAGTGCCTCTGGTTGAACAGTATCCTCTCTGAATAAAATAATAAGTCATAAAGTGCCTATGATGAACAGTGTCCTCTCTGAATAAAATAATAAGTAATAAAATGCCTCTGATGAACAGTGTCCTCTCTGAATGATATAATAAGTAATAAAGAACCTCGGGTTTAAAAAAGTCCTCTCTGTATAAAATAATTAGTAATAAGTGCCTCTGATGTACAGTGTCCTCTCTAAATAATATGATAAGTAATCAAGTGTCTCTGGTTGAACACTATCCTCTCTGAAAAATTTAATAAATAATAAAGTGCCCCTTGTTGAGCAGTGTCCTCTCTGAATAGTATAGTAAGTAATAAAATGTCTCTGGTTGTACAGTATCCTCTCTGAATAAAATAATAAATCATAAAGTGCCTCTGATGTACAGTGTCCTCTCAAAATAATATAATAAGTAAAAAAGTGTATCTGCTTGAACAGTGTCCTCTCTGAAAAATATTGTAAGGAATAAAGTGCCTCTGGTTGAACAGCATCTAAATAAAACAATTAGTAACAAAGTGTCTCTGGTTGACCAGTATCCTTGCTGAATCATGTAATAAAGTGCCCCTGGTTGAACAGTGTCCTCTCTGAATGATATAATAAGTAATAAAGAACCTCGGGTTTAAAAAAGTCCTCTCTGTATAAAATAATTAGTAATAAGTGCCTCTGATGTACAGTGTCCTCTCTAAATAATATGATAAGTAATCAAGTGTCTCTGGTTGAACACTATCCTCTCTGAAAAATTTAATAAATAATAAAGTGCTCCTGGTTGAGCAGTGTCCTCTCTGAATAGTATAGTAAGTAATAAAATGTCTCTGGTTGAACAGTATCCTCTCTGAATAAAATAATAAATCATAAAGTGCCTCTGATGTACAGTGTCCTCCCAAAATAATATAATAAGTGAAAAAGTGTATCTGGTCGAACAGTGTCCTCTCTGAATAATATGATAAGTAATAAAGAACCTCGGGTTTAAAAAAGTCCTCTCTGAATAAAATAATTAGTAATAAGTTCCTCTGATGTACAGTGTCTTCTCAAAATAATATAGTAAGTAATAAAGTGCCCCTGGTTGAGCAGTGTCCTCTCTGAATAGTATAGCAAGTAATAAAGTGTCTCTGGTTGAACAGTATCCTCTCTGAATAAAATAATAAGTAATAAGTTCCTCTGATGTACAGTGTCCTCTCAAAATAATATGGTAAGTAATAAAGTGCCCTTGGTTGAAGTGTCCTCTCTGAATAGTATAGTAAGTAATAAAGTGCCCCTGGTTGAGCAGTGTCCTCTCTGAATAGTATAGTAAGTAATAAAGTGCCCCTGGTTGAGCAGTGTCCTTTCTGAATAGTATAGTAAGTAATAAAGTGTCTCTGGTTGAACAGTATCCTCTCTGAATAAAATAATAAATCATAAAGTGCCTCTGATGTACAGTGTCCTCTCAAAATAATATAATAAGTAAAAAAGTGTATCTGGTTGAACAGTGTCGTCTCTGAAAAATATAGTAAGGAATAAAGTGCCTCTGGTTGAACAGCATCCAAATAAAACAATTAGTAACATGTGTCTCTGGTTGACCAGTATCCTTGCTGAATCATGTAATAAACTGCCCCTGGTCGAACAGTGTCCTCTCTGAATAATATGATAAGTAATAAAGAACCTCGGGTTTAAAAAAGTCCTCTCTGAATAAAATAATTAGTAATAAGTGCCTCTGATGTACAGTGCCTCCTCTAAAATAATATGGTAAGTAATAAAGTGCCCCTGGTTGAAGTGTCCTCTCTGAATAATATGATAAGTAATCAAGTGTCTCTGGTTGAACACTATCATATCTGAAAAATTTAATAAATAATAAAGTGGCCCTGGTTGCGCAGTGTCCTCTCTGAATAGTATAGTAAGTAATAAAGTGCCTCTAGTTGAACAGTGTCCTCACTGAATAATAAAAAAAGTAATAAAATGCCTCTGGTTGAACAGTGTCCTCTCTGAATGATATAATAAGCAATAAAGAACCTCGGGTTTAAAAAAGTCCTCTCTGAATAAAATAATTAGTAATAAGTTCCTCTGATGTACAGTGTCTTCTCAAAATAATATAGTAAGCAATAAAGTGCCCCTGGTTGAGCAGTGTCCTCTCTGAATAGTATAGTAAGTAATAAAGTGTCTCTGGTTAAACAGTATCCTCTCTGAATAAAATAATTAGTAATAAGTTCCTCTGATGTACAGTGTCCTTTCAAAATAATATGGTAAGTAATAAAGCGCCCTTGGTTGAAGTGTCCTCTCTGAATAATATGATAAGTAATCAAGTGTTTCTGGTTGAACACTATCCTCTCTGAAAAATTGAATAATTAATAAAGTGCCCCTGGTTGAGCAATGTCCTCTCTGAATAGTATAGTAAGTAATAAAGTGTCCCTGGTTGAGCAGTGTCCTCTCTGAAAGTATAGTAAGTAATAAAGTGTCTCTGGTTGACCAGTATCCTTGCTGAATCATGTAATAAAGTGCCCCTGGTCGAACAGTGTCCTCTCTGAATAATATGATAAGTAATAAAGAACCTCGGGTTTAAAAAAGTCCTCTCTGAATAAAATAATTAGTAATAAGTTCCTCTGATGTACAGTGTCTTCTCAAAATAATATAGTAAGTAATAAAGTGTCTCTGGTTGAACACTATCATATCTGAAAAATTTAATAAATAATAAAGTGCCCCTGGTTGCGCAGTGTTCTCTCTGAATAGTATAGTAAGTAATAAAGTGCCTCTAGTTGAACAGTGTCCTCACGGAATATTAAAAAAAGTAATAAAATGCCTCTGGTTCAACAGTGTCCTCTCTGAATAAAATAATTAGCAATAAGTGCCTCTGATGAACAGTGTCCTCTCTGAATGATATAATAAGTAATAAGTTCCTCTGATGTACAGTGTCCTCTCAAAATAATATGGTAAGTAATAAAGTGCCCCTGGTTGAAGTGTCCTCTCTGAATAATATGATAAGTAATCAAGTGTTTCTGGTTGAACAGTATCCTCTCTGAATAAAATAATAAATCATAAAGTGCCTCTGATGTACAGTGTCCTCTCAAAATAATATAATAAGTAAAAAAGTGTATCTGGTTGAACAGTGTCGTCTCTGAAAAATATAGTAAGGAATAAAGTGCCTCTGGTTGAACAGCATCTAAATAAAACTATTAGTAACAACGTGTCTCTTGTTGTCCAGTATCCTTGCTGAATCATGTAATAAAGTGCCCCTGGTCGAACAGTGTCCTCTCTGAATAATATGATAAGTAATAAAGAACCTCGGGTTTAAAAAAGTCCTCTCTGAATAAAATAATTAGTAATAAGTTCCTCTGATGTACAGTGTCTTCTCAAAATAATATAGTAAGTAATAAAGTGTCTCTGGTTGAACACTATCCTCTCTGAGAAATTTAATAAATAATAAAGTGCCCCTGGTTAAGCAGTGTCCTCTCTGAATAGTATAGTAAGTAATAAAGTGTCTCTGGTTGAAAAAAGTCCTTTCTGAATAATATAATAAGTAAAAAAGTGTATCTGGTTGAACAGTGTCGTCTCTGAAAAATATAGTAAGGAATAAAGTGCCTCTGGTTGAACAGCATCTAAATAAAACAATTAGTAACAAAGTGTCTCTGGTTGACCAGTATCCTTGCTGAATCATGTAATAAAGTACCTCTGGTCGAACAGTGTCCTCTCTGAATAATATGATAAGTAATAAAGAACCTTGGGTTTAAAAAAGTCCTCTCTGAATAAAATAATTAGTAATAAGTTCCTCTGATGTACAGTGTCTTCTCAAAATAATATAGTAAGTAATAAAGTGCCCCTGGTTGAGCAGTGTCCTCTCTGAATAGTATAGTAAGTAATAAAGTGTCTCTGGTTGAACAGTATCCTCTCTGAATAAAATAATAAGTAATAAGTTCCTCTGATGTACAGTGTCCTCTCAAAATAATATGGTAAGTAATAAAGTGCCCTTGGTTGAAGTGTCCTCTCTGAATAGTATAGTAAGTAATAAAGTGCCCCTGGTTGAGCAGTGTCCTCTCTGAATAGTATAGTAAGTAATAAAGTGCCCCTGGTTGAGCAGTGTCCTCTCTGAATAGTATAGTAAGCCCCCAAAACCCCGCTGCGCGGGCTTAAAACCCCTTCTGTGGAAATAGAATTGCCCCTTAAAACTACCCCAAAACAAATTAGCATTAGCCTCGGCAAGACAAGAGCCTCGCATCGAGAGCAAAAATGACGTAATGCACAGCCACGCACCGCACACTTGAAACGAAAGTTGTCAACGACAAAATGACTCGCCATCCTTCGCGTGCATCACTCGCACTCATGTGACAATCGCTAGGACGGGGTTCGCAAAATATGAAGGGATGAGGCTCCCCCGTCCTAGCGATTGCACATGAGTGCGAGTGATGCACGCGAAGGATGGCGAGTCATTTTGTCGTTGACAACTTTCGTTTCAAGTGTGCGGTGCGTGGCTGTGCATTACGTCATTTTTGCTCTCGATGCGAGGCTCTTGTCTTGCCGAGGCTAATGCTAATTTGTTTTGGGTAGTTTTAAGGGGCAATTCTATTTCCACAGAAGGGGTTTTAAGCCGCGCGCAGCGGGGTTTTGGGGGCTAGTCTTCTGTTTTACCAATATATTGTTTATCTATGGTGAAAGTTGTCTTCAAAGTTTTACTGGAATATATTCTATTTGCGTGACATGGTCTATCGTGAACCTAAATATTAAATTATTTGAATCACGCACAGCCATCGATTTCATTTACATAACCTTATGCATTTTTTTATTTGAAACGCATATTTTTTCAGTAAATATTTGGGCGAGCACGCTCTGAGGGGGCATTTGGAGTGATTCGTTTTCAAGTCACTTTTAGCTTCACCGCTCTATATTTTTCAACTTTGTGCGCAAAAGCAGTAGTAAATGGTTTCAGAACCAAGTTGAGATTTAAGTCGACTTCGGTTACTTGCACATGCAAGATCGAGTGCACGTCCCATTGCAGTTTAATGGTGTCCAGAGGCGGCAATCAATCAAGTTGACAACTCGTTAATGTTAACACCCTTCAAGGAACCTTGTTCCAGCAGTCATGGGGCCAAGCGACCGCCGCATGAAACAAACAACACGACATGACACCTTCCTACTTGCAAGTCCGAAGAAGCCGACACTAAAAACTTGCTTCGTTGGCCGTTTTGGAAAATATTGGGGGTAGATTGCACTGCCAGTGTTTTTCTCAAAGTTTTAGAAAATGTGGGCGGATTAAGCTTAGAATCGTTTGAGGGTTACCCTGTCAATTCTCCATCGAAGAACAGTTGACCACAAAAAAATCTCCATGTTTTAGCTGATCAACCTTAGTGAAGCAAGTTTAAAATGCTTTGTTTTTAGACCTTTTCGACGTCTAAATTGATTCCTATGTTGCCCCTGAACCGGCTCTATTTGAACAATGCACGACTGGCGAATTTCGAAATCTGAAATCTGACAGTGCGAAGCCTGCCCTTTAGTTCTTGCAAAGTATATAGTGGAGAATCACTGCCAATCCTAGTTACTTTTACAGACAAAAACTGAAAAACCTCCTTACTGCCATCGATCTTTGTTCAAGTGCCTTCGGGGGCTCTGCCATGCCGAAAAGCGACCCCTTCGCCATCACAAACAGAAAATTGCCCTGTAGTTATTTTATCTTGTCTCGGGCTTTCTCGAAAATACTGCCACTCTTTCAACCGTCCTATTGAAATGGTTTTTGCTCGTTTAGCTCGCTACGCTGTCCAATGCGTTTCGAGTAATTTAAAGAAACTTAGCAGACACAGAAAATGGCTTTGCTGCGGCCCTAAACTGACTATTGCCACCAATAGGCACCAAATTAATTCTAGAGATGCAGTAATCCAAACAATGCTACCAACACTGAAGGAACAACGCGAGAATAAGGAAACGTCAAATCGAAAACCACGCATCGTCATCCACCAAGAAAATTAAATACATACAACATAAATACGTAGGGTTTTAAAGTTCATACGGTAGTCTCTCGTCTATTAAAAACGGAGCTCTTGCTCTCCCTTTCTTCGTCCCAGCACGGTAACAGTGGATAACATTTGACGCCATGCCATGACCCTGCAAGCAAGGAAAACTCATTAGAAGCGAGGTCCCAAAAACGCAATCGTAAAAGGCCACAAAAAAGCAGCAGTCACTGATTTTAGAATGCATCAAATATGTGTTTACTGCCAAAGCTATTTAGGCAATTTAGAGTGAAAAACGCCCTCGAGGCCTGGCGGAAGGGTCAACAGGACAAACAGCCAGGTGCGAAAATCTAGCAAAAACCCAATTCTTCGAAAAAAAACCAGAAAAACAACGAAAACGACAAACTTGAAGCAACACAACAAACTTACTTTGATTCGATTTAGGGGCACGAAGTTTTCAGCATTTTGAAGTCAGCGAGAGGGCGTACCTGCCGTTCCCCACGTTGCTGCTGCCGCGAGTTTCGGCTCGATTTCTCTCTAAAAAAGGAAAAAAGCCAAAAATCAAACCTCCCGTAACATCATTAAAGAAGTTAATCGATTGATTATCAGAAATTTCCCTAAAGCAAGTAGCTAGGTATTTAGAGCAATTTAGAGTGAAAACGCCCTCGGGGCATGGCGGAAGGAGGTCAACAGGTCAACGGCCAGGTGCAAAAACCACGCACAAAAGCTAGTTTCTCGAGAGAGAAAAACCAGAAAAACGGCGATCATAATGCAACAAAAAAACTTACTTTGATTCGTTCTAGAGGGCACGAAAAGTTTTCAGCATTTCGTAGCCAGCGAGAGAGCCAGGTGGGGGCGTGCCTGAGTTTCTCGTGAATTTTTCTTCTGCCACCGAGTTTCGGCTCGATTTCTCACCTAAAATGAGGAAAAAGCAAAAAATCAAATCTCTTTAGCACATTTTAAGTAAGCAATCAATTCAGCATTCAGAAAACATCTCGAAAGCAAGGAAGCTCGTGGGTAGCAAATTTTTTGAAACGAATGGAAGCTACCCCAGCGTGGGGTGCATTGGAAAATCGTGAAAAACGCACGGAAATTTAGTTAAGCATCATTAGGAATATCATCAGATCGAAAGAAGAAACGAAAAGTACTTACTTAAGGCAGCTTTCCACGGCGAAATTCCCAAAACGCAATGAAAGGCAGCTCCGGTAATAATGAGCACGTCCAATCCACACGGGTAGCAAGCACGAAATGACCCCTGCCCTGTCCCGACCACGCTGTTGTTCTCTATTACGCCTTGTTACCTTGCTGCGTCCTCACGTCACTCACGTCGGCAACTTGCATTTCGATTGGTGGAAGAGGACTCTCTTTTGTCCCCAAACAATGGAGGGCGGCAGAGCGAGGCACGTGACCGGGGCAAGCTCGGTCGATCGAGGGCAAGAAAATTTTCTCCCGGCCTGGAAATGGCGAATCGAAGCAAAAACACGGCGAATTTCGAGAAAACGCTTGCAAATTTTGGGGAAAAAAACAGGCGCACAGACAGAGACACTCCGAGCGAATGCTACCGCTAGGAAAGGGGGAACGCATCCGTAACCGTTCGGGAGCTAGAGCTCGAAGAAGGAGGACGATCGGCGTTCAGCGCGCAGAAAAGTGGCAATTTCCACTAAAAATAAAGAACATTTTGGAAAAAAAACTACCCAGGAACGAAGATCGGTGCGTGCCGAAACCGTGGGTAAAAAACGGGTGGAATCGGTCAAACGGTGGGGGCAGGAGGGCGCCGAGAAGGTGGTCGAAATCGAAGGCCTCGGAAAAGATGGCGATTTGCTCGAAAATGGAGCACGGTTTTCGGGCAAAAAATAGCCTATACCTTGGTTTAATCATCGGGGAAGACTTTGGAAGTGGAATTTTGAAACTGGGTGCAGCCGTCTGGGAGCCTTTTTTGTTGAATTCAGTAGCACGAAAGATCAAAGGGATGCCGCTAGCATTTTAGTATATGTAGAAGTAATAAAGTGTCTCTGGTTGAACAGTATCCTCTCTGAATAAAATAATTAGTAATAAGTTCCTCTGATGTACAGTGTCCTCTCAAAATAATATGGTAAGTAATAAAGTGCCCTTGGTTGAAGTGTCCTCTCTGAATAGTATAGTAAGTAATAAAGTGCCCCTGGTTGAGCAGTGTCCTCTCTGAATAGTATAGTAAGTAATAAAGTGCCCCTGGTTGAGCAGTGTCCTCTCTGAATAGTATAGTAAGTAATAAAGTGTCTCTGGTTGAACAGTATCCTCTCTGAAAAAAATAATAAATCATAGAGTGCCTCTGATGTACAGTGTCCTCTCAAAATAATAAAATAAGTAAAAAAGTGTATCTGGTTGAACAGTGTCGTCTCTGAAAAATATAGTAAGGAATAAAGTGCCTCTGGTTGAACAGCATCTAAATAAAACAATTAGTAACAAAATATAGTAAGGAATAAAGTGCCTCTGGTTGAACAGCATCTAAATAAAACAATTAGTAACAAAGTGTCTCTGGTTGACCAGTATCCTTGCTGAATCATGTAATAAAGTGCCTCTGGTCGAACAGTGTCCTCTCTGAATAATATGAATAATAATAAGAACCTCGGGTTTAAAAAAGTCCTCTCTGAATAAAATAATTAGTAATAAGTTCCTCTGATGTACAGTGTCTTCTCAAAATAATATAGTAAGTAATAAAGTGCCCCTGGTTGAGCAGTGTCCTCTCTGAATAGTATAGTAAGTAATAAAGTGTCTCTGGTTGAACAGTATCCTCTCTGAATAAAATAATAAGTAATAAGTTCCTCTGATGTACAGTGTCCTCTCAAAATAATAGGGTAAGTAATAAAGTGCCCTTGGTTGAAGTGTCCTCTCTGAATAGTATAGTAAGTAATAAAGTGCCCCTGGTTGAGCAGTGTCCTCTCTGAATAGTATAGTAAGTAATAAAGTGCCCCTGGTTGAGCAGTGTCCTCTCTGAATAGTATAGTAAGTAATAAAGTGTCTCTGGTTGAACAGTATCCTCTCTGAATAAAATAATTAGTAATAAGTTCCTCTGATGTACAGTGTCCTCTCAAAATAATATGGTAAGTAATAAAGTGCCCTTGGTTGAAGTGTCCTCTCTGAATAGTATAGTAAGTAATAAAGTGCCCCTGGTTGAGCAGTGTCCTCTCTGAATAGTATAGTAAGTAATAAAGTGTCTCTGGTTGAACAGTATCCTCTCTGAATAAAATAATTAGTAATAAGTTCCTCTGATGTACAGTGTCCTCTCAAAATAATATGGTAAGTAATAAAGTGCCCTTGGTTGAAGTGTCCTCTCTGAATAGTATAGTAAGTAATAAAGTGCCCCTGGTTGAGCAGTGTCCTCTCTGAATAGTATAGTAAGTAATAAAGTGCCCCTGGTTGAGCAGTGTCCTCTCTGAATAGTATAGTAAGTAATAAAGTGTCTCTGGTTGAACAGTATCCTCTCTGAAAAAAATAATAAATCATAGAGTGCCTCTGATGTACAGTGTCCTCTCAAAATAATAAAATAAGTAAAAAAGTGTATCTGGTTGAACAGTGTCGTCTCTGAAAAATATAGTTAAGGAATAAAGTGCCTCTGGTTGAACAGCATCTAAATAAAACAATTAGTAACAAAGTGTCTCTGGTTACCAGTATCCTTGCTGAATCATGTAATAAAGTGCCTCTGGTCGAACAGTGTCCTCTCTGAATAATATGATAAGTAATAAAGAACCTCGGGTTTAAAAAAGTCCTCTCTGAAAAAATAATTAGTAATAAGTTCCTCTGATGTACAGTGTCTTCTCAAAATAATATAGTAAGTAATAAAGTGTCTCTGGTTGAACACTATCCTCTCTGAGAAATTTAATAAACAATTAAGTGCCCCTGGTTGAGCAGTGTCCTTCTGAATAGTATAGTAAGTAATAAAGTGTCTCTGGTTGAAAAAAGTCCTTCTGAATAATAAAATAAGTAAAAAAGTGTATCTGGTTGAACAGTGTCGTCTCTGAAAAATATAGTAAGGAATAAAGTGCCTCTGGTTGAACAGCATCTAAATAAAAGAATTAGTAACAAAGTGTCTCTGGTTGACCAGTATCCTTGCTGAATCATGTAATAAAGTCCCCTGGTCGAACAGTGTCCTATCTGAATAATAGGATAAGTAATAAAGAACCTCGGTTTAAAAAGTCCTCTCTGAATAAAATAATTAGTAATAAGTTCCTCTGATGTACAGTGTCCTCTCAAAATAATATGGTAAGTAATAAAGTGCCTCTGGTTATACAGTGTCCTCTCTGAATAAAATAATTAGCAATAAGTGCCTCTGATGAACAGTGTCCTCTCAAAATAATATGGTAAGTAATAAAGTGCCCTTGGTTGAAGTGTCCTCTCTGAATAGTATAGTAAGTAATAAAGTGCCCCTGGTTGAGCAGTGTCCTCTCTGAATAGTATAGTAAGTAATAAAGTGCCCTGGTTGAGCAGTGTCCTCTCTGAATAGTATAGTAAGTAATAAAGTGTCTCTGGTTGAACAGTATCCTCTCTGAAAAAAATAATAAATCATAGAGTGCCTCTGATGTACAGTGTCCTCTCAAAATAATAAAATAAGTAATCAAGTGTTTCTGGTTGAACACTATCCTCTCTGAAAAATTTAATAAATAATAAAGTGCCCCTGGTTGAGCAGTGTCCTCTCTGGATAGTATAGTAAGTAATAAAGTGCCCCTGGTTGAGCAGTGTCCTCTCTGAATAGTATAGTAAGTAATAAAGTGTCTCTGGTTGAACAGTATCCTCTCTGAAAAAAATAATAAATCATAGAGTGCCTCTGATGTACAGTGTCCTCTCAAAATAATAAAATAAGTAAAAAGTGTATCTGGTTGAACAGTGTCGTCTCTGAAAAATATAGTAAGGAATAAAGTGCCTCTGGTTGAACAGCATCTAAAAAAACAATTAGTAACAAAATATAGTAAGGAATAAAGTGCCTCTGGTTGAACAGCATCTAAATAAAACAATTAGTAACAAAGTGTCTCTGGTTGACCAGTATCCTTGCTGAATCATGTAATAAAGTACCTCTGGTCGAACAGTGTCCTCTCTGAATAATATGATAAGTAATAAAGAACCTTGGGTTTAAAAAGTCCTCTCTGAATAAAATAATTAGTAATAAGTTCCTCTGATGTACAGTGTCTTCTCAAAATAATATAGTAAGTAATAAAGTGCCCCTGGTTGAGCAGTGTCCTCTCTGAATAGTATAGTAAGTAATAAAGTGTCTCTGGTTGAACAGTATCCTCTCTGAATAAAATAATAAGTAATAAGTTCCTCTGATGTACAGTGTCCTCTCAAAATAATATGGTAAATAATAAAGTGCCCTTGGTTGAAGTGTCCTCTCTGAATAGTATAGTAAGTAATAAAGTCCCTGGTTGAGCAGTGTCCTCTCTGAATAGTATAGTAAGTAATAAAGTGCCCCTGGTTGAGCAGTGTCCTCTCTGAATAGTATAGTAAGTAATAAAGTGTCTCTGGTTGAACAGTATCCTCTCTGAATAAAATAATTAGTAATAAGTTCCTCTGATGTACAGTGTCCTCTCAAAATAATATGGTAAGTAATAAAGTGCCCTTGGTTGAAGTGTCCTCTCTGAATAGTATAGTAAGTAATAAAGTGCCCCTGGTTGAGCAGTGTCCTCTCTGAATAGTATAGTAAGTAATAAAGTGTCTCTGGTTGAACAGTATCCTCTCTGAATAAAATAATAAGTAATAAGTTCCTCTGATGTACAGTGTCCTCTCAAAATAATATGGTAAGTAATAAAGTGCCCTTGGTTGAAGTGTCCTCTCTGAATAGTATAGTAAGTAATAAAGTGCCCCTGGTTGAGCAGTGTCCTCTCTGAATAGTATAGTAAGTAATAAAGTGTCTCTGGTTGAACAGTATCCTCTCTGAATAAAATAATTAGTAATAAGTTCCTCTGATGTACAGTGTCCTCTCAAAATAATATGGTAAGTAATAAAGTGCCCTTGGTTGAAGTGTCCTCTCTGAATAGTATAGTAAGTAATAAAGTGCCCCTGGTTGAGCAGTGTCCTCTCTGAATAGTATAGTAAGTAATAAAGTGCCCCTGGTTGAGCAGTGTCCTCTCTGAATAGTATAGTAAGTAATAAAGTGTCTCTGGTTGAACAGTATCCTCTCTGAATAGTATAGTAAGTAATAAAGTGCCCCTGGTTGAGCAGTGTCCTCTCTGAATAGTATAGTAAGTAATAAAGTGTCTCTGGTTGAACAGTATCCTCTCTGAAAAAAATAATAAATCATAGAGTGCCTCTGATGTACAGTGTCCTCTCAAAATAAAAAATAAGTAAAAAAGTGTATCTGGTTGAACAGTGTCGTCTCTGAAAAATATAGTAAGGAATAAAGTGCCTCTGGTTGAACAGCATCTAAATAAAACAATTAGTAACAAAATATAGTAAGGAATAAAGTGCCTCTGGTTGAACAGCATCTAAATAAAACAATTAGTAACAAAGTGTCTCTGGTTGACCAGTATCCTTGCTGAATCATGTAATAAAGTGCCTCTGGTCGAACAGGTCCTCTCTGAATAATATGATAAGTAATAAAGAACCTCGGGTTTAAAAAAGTCCTCTCTGAATAAAATAATTAGTAATAAGTTCCTCTGATGTACAGTGTCTTCTCAAAATAATATAGTAAGTAATAAAGTGTCTCTGGTTGAACACTATCCTCTCTGAGAAATTTAATAAACAATTAAGTGCCCCTGGTTGAGCAGTGTCCTCTCTGAATAGTATAGTAAGTAATAAAGTGTCTCTGGTTGAAAAAAGTCCTTTCTGAATAATAAAATAAGTAAAAAAGTGTATCTGGTTGAACAGTGTCGTCTCTGAAAATATAGTAAGGAATAAAGTGCCTCTGGTTGAACAGCATCTAAATAAAAGATTAGTAACAAAGTGTCTCTGGTTGACCAGTATCCTTGCTGAATCATGTAATAAAGTGCCCCTGGTCGAACAGTGTCCTATCTGAATAATAGGATAAGTAATAAGAACCTCGGGTTTAAAAAAGTCCTCTCTGAATAAAATAATTAGTAATAAGTTCCTCTGATGTACAGTGTCCTCTCAAAATAATATGGTAAGTAATAAAGTGCCTCTGGTTATACAGTGTCCTCTCTGAATAAAATAATTAGCAATAAGTGCCTCTGATGAACAGTGTCCTCTCTGAATAATATAATAAGTAATAAAGAACCTCGGGTTTAAAAAAGTCCTCTCTGAATAAAATAATTAGTAATAAGTTCCTCTGATGTACAGTGTCTTCTCAAAAATAATAGTAAGTAATAAAGTGCCCCTGGTTGAGCAGTGTCCTCTCTGAATAATATGATAAGTAATAAAGTGTCTCTGGTTAAACAGTATCCTCTCTTAATAAAATAATTAGTAATAAGTTCCTCTGATGTACAGTGTCCTTTCAAATAATAATGGTAAGTAATAAAGTGCCCTTGGTTGAAGTGTCCTCTCTGAATAATATGATAAGTAATCAAGTGTTTCTGGTTGAACACTATCCTCTCTGAAAAATTTAATAAATAATAAAGTGCCCCTGGTTGAGCAGTGTCCTCTCTGGATAGTATAGTAAGTAATAAAGTGCCCCTGGTTGAGCAGTGTCCTTTCTGAATAGTATAGTAAGTAATAAAGTGTCTCTGGTTGAACAGTATCCTCTCTGAATAAAATAATAAATCATAAAGTGCCTCTGATGTACAGTGTCCTCTCAAAATAATATAATAAGTAAAAAAGTGTATCTGGTTGAACAGTGTCGTCTCTGAAAAATATAGTAAGGAATAAAGTGCCTCTGGTTGAACAGCATCCAAATAAAACAATTAGTAACATGTGTCTCTGGTTGACCAGTATCCTTGCTGAATCATGTAATAAAGTGCCCCTGGTCGAACAGTGTCCTCTCTGAATAATATGATAAGTAATAAAGAACCTCGGGTTTAAAAAAGTCCTCTCTGAATAAAATAATTAGTAATAAGTGCCTCTGATGTACAGTGCCCTCTCAAAATAATATGGTAAGTAATAAAGTGCCCCTGGTTGAAGTGTCCTCTCTGAATAATATGATAAGTAATCAAGTGTCTCTGGTTGAACACTATCATATCTGAAAAATTTAATAGATAATAAAGTGGCCCTGGTTGCGCAGTGTCCTCTCTGAATAGTATAGTAAGTAATAAAGTGCCTCTAGTTGAACAGTGTCCTCACTGAATAATAAAAAAAGTAATAAAATGCCTCTGGTTGAACAGTGTCCCCTCTGAATAAAATAATTAGCAATAAGTGCCTCTGTTGAACAGTGTCCTCTCTGAATGATATAATAAGCAATAAAGAACCTCGGGTTTAAAAAAGTCCTCTCTGAATAAAATAATTAGTAATAAGTTCCTCTGATGTACAGTGTCTTCTCAAAATAATATAGTAAGCAATAAAGTGCCCCTGGTTGAGCAGTGTCCTCTCTGAATAGTATAGTAAGTAATAAAGTGTCTCTGGTTGAACAGCATCTAAATAAAACAATTAGTAACAAAGTGTCTCTGGTTGACCAGTATCCTTGCTGAATCATGTAATAAAGTACCTCTGGTCGAACAGTGTCCTCTCTGAATAATATGATAAGTAATAAAGAACCTTGGGTTTAAAAAAGTCCTCTCTGAATAAAATAATTAGTAATAAGTTCCTCTGATGTACAGTGTCTTCTCAAAATAATATAGTAAGTAATAAAGTGCCCCTGGTTGAGCAGTGTCCTCTCTGAATAGTATAGTAAGTAATCAAGTGTTTCTGGTTGAACACTATCCTCTCTGAAAAATTTAATAAATAATAAAGTGCCCCTGGTTGAGCAGTGTCCTCTCTGGATAGTATAGTAAGTAATAAAGTGCCCCTGGTTGAGCAGTGTCCTCTCTGAATAGTATAGTAAGTAATAAAGTGTCTCTGGTTGAACAGTATCCTCTCTGAAAAAAATAATAAATCATAGAGTGCCTCTGATGTACAGTGTCCTCTCAAAATAATAAAATAAGTAAAAAAGTGTATCTGGTTGAACAGTGTCGTCTCTGAAAAATATAGTAAGGAATAAAGTGCCTCTGGTTGAACAGCATCTAAATAAAACAATTAGTAACAAAATATAGTAAGGAATAAAGTGCCTCTGGTTGAACAGCATCTAAATAAAACAATTAGTAACAAAATGTCTCTGGTTGACCAGTATCCTTGCTGAATCATGTAATAAAGTACCTCTGGTCGAACAGTGTCCTCTCTGAATAATATGATAAGTAATAAAGAACCTTGGGTTTAAAAAAGTCCTCTCTGAATAAAATAATTAGTAATAAGTTCCTCTGATGTACAGTGTCTTCTCAAAATAATATAGTAAGTAATAAAGTGCCCCTGGTTGAGCAGTGTCCTCTCTGAATAGTATAGTAAGTAATAAAGTGTCTCTGGTTGAACAGTATCCTCTCTGAATAAAATAATAAGTAATAAGTTCCTCTGATGTACAGTGTCCTCTCAAAATAATATGGTAAGTAATAAAGTGCCCTTGGTTGAAGTGTCCTCTCTGAATAGTATAGTAAGTAATAAAGTGCCCCTGGTTGAGCAGTGTCCTCTCTGAATAGTATAGTAAGTAATAAAGTGCCCCTGGTTGAGCAGTGTCCTCTCTGAATAGTAAAGTAAGTAATAAAGTGTCTCTGGTTGAACAGTATCCTCTCTGAATAAAATAATTAGTAATAAGTTCCTCTGATGTACAGTGTCCTCTCAAAATAATATGGTAAGTAATAAAGTGCCCTTGGTTGAAGTGTCCTCTCTGAATAGTATAGTAATAAAGTGCCCCTGGTTGAGCAGTGTCCTCTCTGAATAGTATAGTAAGTCATAAAGTGTCTCTGGTTGAACAGTATCCTCTCTGAATAAAATAATTAGTAATAAGTTCCTCTGATGTACAGTGTCCTCTCAAAATAATATGGTAAGTAATAAAGTGCCCTTGGTTGAAGTGTCCTCTCTGAATAGTATAGTAAGTAATAAAGTGCCCCTGGTTGAGCAGTGTCCTCTCTGAATAGTATAGTAAGTAATAAAGTGCCCCTGGTTGAGCAGTGTCCTCTCTGAATAGTATAGTAAGTAATAAAGTGTCTCTGGTTGAACAGTATCCTCTCTGAAAAAAATAATAAATCATAGAGTGCCTCTGATGTACAGTGTCCTCTCAAAATAATAAAATAAGTAAAAAAGTGTATCTGGTTGAACAGTGTCGTCTCTGAAAAATATAGTAAGGAATAAAGTGCCTCTGGTTGAACAGCATCTAAATAAAACAATTAGTAACAAAATTAGTAAGGAATAAAGTGCCTCTGGTTGAACAGCATCTAAATAAAACAATTAGTAACAAAGTGTCTCTGGTTGACCAGTATCCTTGCTGAATCATGTAATAAAGTGCTTCTGGTCTAACAGTGTCCTCTCTGAATAATATGATAAGTAATAAAGAACCTCGGGTTTAAAAAAGTCCTCTCTGAATAAAATAATTAGTAATAAGTTCCTCTGATGTACAGTGTCTTCTCAAAATAATATAGTAAGTAATAAAGTGTCTCTGGTTGAACACTATCCTCTCTGAGAAATTTAATAAACAATTAAGTGCCCCTGGTTGAGCAGTGTCCTCTCTGAATAGTATAGTAAGTAATAAAGTGTCTCTGGTTGAAAAAAGTCCTTTCTGAATAATAAAATAAGTAAAAAAGTGTATCTGGTTGAACAGTGTCGTCTCTGAAAAATATAGTAAGGAATAAAGTGCCTCTGGTTGAACAGCATCTAAATAAAAGAATTAGTAACAAAGTGTCTCTGGTTGACCAGTATCCTTGCTGAATCATGTAATAAAGTGCCCCTGGTCGAACAGTGTCCTATCTGAATAATAGGATAAGTAATAAAGAACCTCGGGTTTAAAAAAGTCCTCTCTGAATAAAATAATTAGTAATAAGTTCCTCTGATGTACAGTGTCCTCTCAAAATAATATGGTAAGTAATAAAGTGCCTCTGGTTATACAGTGTCCTCTCTGAATAAAATAATTAGCAATAAGTGCCTCTGATGAACAGTGTCCTCTCAAAATAATATGGTAAGTAATAAAGTGCCCTTGGTTGAAGTGTCCTCTCTGAATAGTATAGTAAGTAATAAAGTGCCCCTGGTTGAGCAGTGTCCTCTCTGAATAGTATAGTAAGTAATAAAGTGCCCCTGGTTGAGCAGTGTCTCTCTGAATAGTATAGTAAGTAATAAAGTGTCTCTGGTTGAACAGTATCCTCTCTGAATAAAATAATTAGTAATAAGTTCCTCTGATGTACAGTGTCCTCTCAAAATAATATGGTAAGTAATAAAGTGCCCTTGGTTGAAGTGTCCTCTCTGAATAGTATAGTAAGTAATAAAGTGCCCCTGGTTGAGCAGTGTCCTCTCTGAATAGTATAGTAAGTAATAAAGTGCCCCTGGTTGAGCAGTGTCCTCTCTGAATAGTAAAGTAAGTAATAAAGTGTCTCTGGTTGAACAGTATCCTCTCTGAAAAAAATAATAAATCATAGAGTGCCTCTGATGTACAGTGTCCTCTCAAAATAATAAAATAAGTAAAAAAGTGTATCTGGTTGAACAGTGTCGTCTCTGAAAAATATAGTAAGGAATAAAGTGCCTCTGGTTGAACAGCATCTAAATAAAACAATTAGTAACAAAATATAGTAAGGAATAAAGTGCCTCTGGTTGAACAGCATCTAAATAAAACAATTAGTAACAAAGTGTCTCTGGTTGACCAGTATCCTTGCTGAATCATGTAATAAAGTGCCTCTGGTCGAACAGTGTCCTCTGAATAATATGATAAGTAATAAAGAACCTCGGGTTTAAAAAAGTCCTCTCTGAATAAAATAATTAGTAATAAGTTCCTCTGATGTACAGTGTCTTCTCAAAATAATATAGTAAGTAATAAAGTGTCTCTGGTTGAACACTATCCTCTCTGAGAAATTTAATAAACAATTAAGTGCCCCTGGTTGAGCAGTGTCCTCTCTGAATAGTATAGTAAGTAATAAAGTGTCTCTGGTTGAAAAAAGTCCTTTCTGAATAATAAAATAAGTAAAAAAGTGTATCTGGGTTGAACAGTGTCGTCTCTGAAAAATATAGTAAGGAATAAAGTGCCTCTGGTTGAACAGCATCTAAATAAAAGAATTAGTAACAAAGTGTCTCTGGTTGACCAGTATCCTTGCTGAATCATGTAATAAAGTGCCTCTGGTCGAACAGTGTCCTCTCTGAATAATATGATAAGTAATAAAGAACCTCGGGTTTAAAAAAGTCCTCTCTGAATAAAATAATTAGTAATAAGTTCCTCTGATGTACAGTGTCTTCTCAAAATAATATAGTAAGTAATAAAGTGTCTCTGGTTGAACACTATCCTCTCTGAGAAATTTAATAAACAATTAAGTGCCCCTGGTTGAGCAGTGTCCTCTCTGAATAGTATAGTAAGTAATAAAGTGTCTCTGGTTGAAAAAAGTCCTTTCTGAATAATAAAATAAGTAAAAAAGTGTATCTGGTTGAACAGTGTCGTCTCTGAAAAATATAGTAAGGAATAAAGTGCCTCTGGTTGAACAGCATCTAAATAAAAGAATTAGTAACAAAGTGTCTCTGGTTGACCAGTATCCTTGCTGAATCATGTAATAAAGTGCCCCTGGTCGAACAGTGTCCTATCTGAATAATAGGATAAGTAATAAAGAACCTCGGGTTTAAAAAAGTCCTCTCTGAATAAAATAATTAGTAATAAGTTCCTCTGATGTACAGTGTCTTCTCAAAATAATATAGTAAGTAATAAAGTGCCCCTGGTTGAGCAGTGTCCTCTCTGAATAATATGATAAGTAATAAAGTGTCTCTGGTTAAACAGTATCCTCTCTTAATAAAATAATTAGTAATAAGTTCCTCTGATGTACAGTGTCCTTTCAAAATAATATGGTAAGTAATAAAGTGCCCTTGGTTGAAGTGTCCTCTCTGAATAATATGATAAGTAATCAAGTGTTTCTGGTTGAACACTATCCTCTCTGAAAAATTTAATAAATAATAAAGTGCTCCTGGTTGAGCAGTGTCCTCTCTGGATAGTATAGTTAGTAATAAAGTGCCCCTGGTTGAGCAGTGTCCTTTCTGAATAGTATAGTAAGTAATAAAGTGTCTCTGGTTGAACAGTATCCTCTCTGAATAAAATAATAAATCATAAAGTGCCTCTGATGTACAGTGTCCTCTCAAAATAATATAATAAGTAAAAAAGTGTATCTGGTTGAACAGTGTCGTCTCTGAAAAATATAGTAAGGAATAAAGTGCCTCTGGTTGAACAGCATCCAAATAAAACAATTAGTAACATGTGTCTCTGGTTGACCAGTATCCTTGCTGAATCATGTAATAAAGTGCCCCTGGTCGAACAGTGTCCTCTCTGAATAATATGATAAGTAATAAAGAACCTCGGGTTTAAAAAAGTCCTCTCTGAATAAAATAATTAGTAATAAGTTCCTTTGATGTACAGTTTCCTCTCAAAATAATATCGTAAGTAATAAAGTGCCCCTGGTTGAAGTGTCCTCTCTGAATAATATGATAAGTAATAAAGTGTATCTGGTTTCACACTATCCTGTCTGAAAAATATAGTAAATAATAAAGTGCCTCTGGTTGAACAGTATCCTCTTTGAATAATATAATAAGTAATAAAGTGCCTCTGGCTTAACAGTATCCTCTTTGAATAAAATATTAAGTAATAAAATGCCTCTGGTTGAACAGTGTTCTCTCTTGATAATATAAAAAGTAATGAAGTTCCTCTGGTTGAACAGTTTCCTCTCTGAATAATATATTAAGTAATAAAATGCCTCTGGTTGAAAAGTGTTCTCTCTTGATAATATAAAAAGTAATGAAGTTCCTCTGGTTGAACAGTTTCCTCTCTGAATAATATAATTAGTAATAAAGTGCCTCCGGTTGAAAAGCGTCCTCTCTAAATACTATGATAAGTAATAAAGTGCCTTTGATGAACAGTGTCCTATCTGAAAAATATGGTAAGTAATAAAGTGCTTCTGGTTGAACACTATCCTCTCTGAAAAATTTAATAAATATTAAAGTGCCTCTGCTTGAACAGTGTCCTTTCTGAATAATATAAAATGCCTCTGGTTCAACAGTATCCTCTTTGAATAAAATAATTAGTAATAAAATTCCTCTGGTTGAACAGTGTCCTCTCTGAATAATATTATTAGTAATAAGATGCACTTTTTGAGAACTTCTTGTTATAACTTGTTGCTCATGGAAGAAATACCAGAAGGAATTATTTGGGAACATCTTATTATACCTTGCTGCTGATTAGAAATTCAATGAGGCATTATTTTAAAACCAACTGTTTTGTGGTTTTAAGTTGCTGCTGATAAAAGCGATACTAAGAGGTATTATTTAAAAATTTCTTACTATAATTTGTTGCTAAATAAAGAAATACCAAGGAGTACTTTCAGAGAACCTCGTACTATAACTATCTGCTCATTAGAGAAATACCAGGAGGCATTTTATGAGAGCTACCTGTTTTGTGATTTTATATTGTTGCTGATAAAAAGATTACATAGGGTTAAGTACTTTATTATAACTTGTTGCTGGGTAAGGAAATACCAGGAGGCACTATTTGAAAAAATCTTATTATACCTTGTTGTTGATAACATAGGCGTCAAATCTTGATTGGCTGCGAAAGGAATCGCCGCATAGAGAGTCCCCATCGAATCAAGCCAATCAAATTGCCAGAAATGAGGGAGGACCTATTCTCGGTCTTTAGACCACCCCTCCTCCAAAAAAGTCCTGATGCTACGTTTTTCAAAGAATCTGTTAGATATTTGCCAGTCGTGTAGGGGAGACTTGTGGCCACATTTCCAGTGTTGGCCTTTTCGCGATCGCACGTGGTTTCAGAATTATCGTGTGAAGTAGTTATGCAAGTTTTACCAGTGCAATTTACTGTCAGGGAATCTTGTTGAGGACAGGAATTTGATTATTTTCGAAGGGATATCGATTGATTTTAATCACTCTTTGCTACTCCTGAACACATGAGCAACAAGAAACTTATCATGGCACCAGGCTTTGGACTGGATGGCCTAGAGAAGCAGGGCATCGCCGTCTTTCATGTCCATGGCCAGCCTGCTACTTCCAAACTCTTCCAAACACAGTAAGTGATACAAACTTAATCTTTGACTCAATAAATAGACATCGATAAGGGAATCAAATTAACTGTTATTAAATAAAATGTGTATCATCTCCTAAAAACCTTTTTATATGCATCTTGCTGTTTGTTTCATCACTGAGTATTAAATAACAAATCTCACGTCAGATACATGTGGTTATGTTTTGGCAGGAAATTTTGACTTGTCGCGCTTTCGCAACAACTGTAAATAAAGGTTTCTAAAATGGGTAGAAAGTTTAAACGTCTTTGTGCCAATGCCAAACATGAGGAATGGAGAAGCGGTTCAAGAACTTTGATAAATCTAAGGGGCCTTGTTGTGTAGTAAAACCCTTTTTCGCTGCCTTTGAGCAAGACGAAAAGCAATGCAGGGATCACTTTTACTCGTTACTACAGCTTTATTTTGTAAAAACAGGTTATCCAATTAAAAATTACCTATGTAGTAGTGAGATTTGTAAGACTAAAGTGATATTCTTCAAGACAGGAAGGCCAACAGAATGGCGCAACACTAACTTTAATCAACTTAAAACAAAATCTAATTACATTTTCTATACAGTTGCAGGAAGTCTTAGATGACTTTGGCTCAAGCCAATCATCAACTCAAGCAAGCAGTGCAGGTCCATCTCAGGCAGAATCTGAATCTCTAAGTGACATGGAGCAGGAAATTTGTAAAGATGAGAGACAGTCAATTGAAGAGGTTGAGATCAATGGGAAAGCTTTTGATCTTGTTCCAAAACGGCGAAAAAGCGTACATCTGCTGCCCCAACCGAATCTGCATCCTCATATCTACAACTGTTACAACAGTTAACAACATCATCTAAAGACACATCATCCACCCCTTCGGCTTCTAGCATGCCATCTTCGTCTTCTGCTACAAAAAAAATTAAAAAGAAGAGGAAGCATGATGACATAACGGATGATGCTCAGTCATCTGAAAAAAAAGAAAAAGACATCGCGAAAAATGAACGTTTTTTTTGAGTAGGCCATTTTTATCATGCACTAAATACTTTTCCATCTAACCCTTTTGTTGCTTTTACGAACCTTTTTCATCATATATATATATATATATATATATACTAATATTATTTACGCTATAAACGATTAAATATCTATACATGCACAATTACATTTATCTGAAAATTATTTACGATATGAATGATTATCCATACACATGCTCACTTTTAATCATGTTGAAGTTTGTCTTCATTGATCTGTTGATGATACAGTATCTTTGTTAGAACATGGGTGGGAGGGAGAGGGAAATGGGTGTCCGACTGAGGCCCTTTCGCACAAGTTGTTGGTTATCCCTGTGGTAACTTTTCGGACACCCCTAGATTAAAACTCGTAAAGACTAAGGGATCGATAGGCCATGCTTTCACAGTTTGTATTCATACTGAAAATCAAAATCAAGTGTGCTTTTACCCTTTTGTTCTACATGAGATTTCTGTTCTCATTGAGCTCATCTTAGGAAACCTGCGTTATTATTTAACAGATGTGCCGCCGTAGCCAAACTCCCGACCTAATAGTGTCTTCGGCTTGCATCGACCTGCCAAACAAGCCCTTAATACCAGAAAGTGAGCTGTGAGGCCCGCTTCCGCTCAACCGAATAAGTAAAAAACGATAAGAGTAGTGGTATTTTAATTTCAAAATTTTCTTTTCCTCATTAGAATGTTCCGTTCAAATAAGTCATCCCCACGAAAGGACACCGGTGTTTCTTTTCTCAACCATTTTCCCAAGGCCTTTTTACGGCCCTATGGAAAGGCAGAAGATCTACCAGATCTTGCAACGATTATGAACAGGGTCTATGCAGGCAACTGCGAATGGCTGTACAGGCCACATGTCGCCCTTTCGGAATTCAGCAAGACGTTGAATGCGAACATCCCCGCAATAGAGTAATCAAGCCTGCTGGAAACAAGTCAACTGACGCCTGCACTACCCAAACTTGCCCTGCTCTCATCGGCTCTTGCAGGTTTTGAGCGGGAAAGCAGCACTGCCCCCAAGAAGATGGGACCACCATCTTGCAGGCGTTCATCGAGAACAATGAGCTCGATCAGTTCTTCCAGTCTGCTTTTCAGCTTTGAGGCTCCCTCTTGACCACTAGTATTAATTATTTGATCGCTAGGGAGCTCTTCAAAAATCCCAAAGACTACGCAAGCAAGATGGTGGATAAGCCAGAATTCACTTGCCATTAAATGCTGTAATGTCTCCGACCTCTGATTGGCTGATAGGACAATAGGTATTATCATATTATACTCCTTTAGCTACTGCCTCACTTGACGGACGGACGCTACAACCACTGTGACTACAGCCTCTACAGCAAGCATTAAAGCCTCGTCTTGCCCTGGAGTTCTGCGTGTGGGAGCATCTTCACCTGATCAGTGAAAATTGGGTGCATACTCCTTTCGTGGACCATGACTAGACTACCTTTCATAGTAAGTATCATTCTGTGCTCACATAACGTTGGGCAGACGTTGCTGTAGAAATGCTTGCAAAATGCTACCAAATTCAGTTAAAAAGAAAGCATACATTCTGCATTCTCAATGTACAAGTGCAAAATATCACAACTATAATTACATTGATACTAACATGGTATTAACTACCTTAAACTTAATGGAAATTGCGTTTGAATTAAAAATATGTATTAGAAAAGTAAGCTCCAACAAATTTTTAGGCCAAACCATTTTCCCAGTTGGTGTTGGTAAACCCACTCCAAATTGATGATCCCCTGTCCCAGTTGCTTAAGTCCGAATTCCCAGTGTCACGCCCTTAGCCATGATGCTTTGGATCGTGTGAACATTCGCTTCATTTGAACACTTCAAGGAGAAACATTAAAAACCTCCCAGTAGAAATGTAATAATTACTTTTTAGTAAACATATAGAGGAGTGTTTCCCTGACCATTTCCCATTTCCCCATCTCTCTCTTCAACAGTTTTATCCACAACAACTAGTTAAGAATAATTACATATGAAGCTAACACATCATAAATTCTAAATGTTTTTGTTTCAGCTGGTTACATTTCATTCTCATTGGGGTATGGACTTTGTATGCTTTTCAATACATTTCTGTGGTGGTCGGGTACGACCATACCGAGGTGGTAACATTTACCACAACCACAGTGGCTATCAAGGGGTTTCAGCTGGTTAAAATTCATTTTCATTGGGGTATGTACTTGGTATGCTTTTAAATTTCAAACTCTGATATTTATGAAAATAGTAAGATGTTTCTGTTCTGTTCTGTTTCTGAATTCTGCCTTTTTCTTACACATCCCCATAAGACTAGCTGGAAAATTTTTGTTTTACATGATAACCTTATGTAAAGCATGCGAAAAGAAAGTATGTAAGTTGTAAACACTATTTGACATTCAGGAGTTACTGCAAGAATCCACTGTGTCTTTGTTGCAATATTTGTGAGTTCAAAAACTATATACATGATTGCAATTTAGAAATTTAAGTATTTTCGACAGAAACTTACCAATGAAACCAAGTAAAACAGGACTCGCATTCAATCATGTCAGAATATTTGGCTTCATTGCATACTGAGCATGTCCACATATTTCGCACCTCGTTCACTGAAATTCAAAAGACTCTCTTGGTTCACTTGAATTTCTGACAATTCTGCAGTTAAAAGTCAGGGAAAGGGGGTAATGGATGATAATAAATTATTTTCAAACGACAAATCTTTCTGATTTGTCTAAATGACAACATCTTTCAACAAGACGATTCATATTAGACAAAAAATTAATCAAGATGGCTAGTATATGCAGTATTTATGTGCATTCACACTCTTTGGTTGCTCTGGATCTTCAATTTGAAAGACCTTTAAATCATGTAAAGCATATTATTTTAGTTGTTTTGTGATGATACTGACCAGATTCCACGACATTCTTCCAACTTTCAGTTGTAAAGAGATCCTTCACTTCATTAAAATGGCTGTGAATTATTTTCCCCGAGATTTCTTCACTTTTGATATTTTTGCATTCTATGAGACAACCATCTTCCTGTTTTTTGTCTATTCCCAAGAATGAAAGGAATTGCTTAGATCTGCAATATGATTTTAATAACTCATGTATGATTTACAGTCTCCAACATGATTTACAATTCTGATACAGTCTCCATCTTCTGCAAGGTTCACAAAGTATTTAATTACTATTGACTTATGTTTCATGTACCAGGTTTGTCAATTTCTCATCAGATGGGACTTAATTGCACCTTTGGAAATTTATTATACTGAATCCCCAATATACCTTGTTTATGGTAGTCAATTCATTGCTAGTTTCTGTAATGCAAAGTATCTTTTAACAAGTTGACAAATGAAATTAGATCTCATAATAGGATGATATTGTTGACAGATATAGTTTTTCAACTCTATAAATCAGACTTGACTATCTGTTAAACTTGAGTATAATGTGTTTAAGATAAATGATAACACTAGATCATTGTCTCTATGACCTTTTAGAGATTTGAATTATGTATGGTAGTTTGATATGTCTTAAAGCAAGTAAGTTTGATACTTAAAGCAAGTAAATCTTTTTTCGGCAAAAAGAGTTTGCTATGGTTGACATGTTGTGAGGTTCGGTACTTACCCTTTGATGACTTCAATGTAGATATTGGAAGAACAGTCTCTTTGCTTATTTTGCTTGGCTCTGTCGATTTTAAAGAAGAAAGTTTTAATGAGGTAAATCTTATCATACCTTATATACATTGTTCAAGAATGATTTTCATGGTAAATGCTCTAACAAAATAAATGCAGCTATGCAAAATGAACCAGCTGTTTCCTGAAGTGCTTATTGAAAACAAAGCAACAATTTTTGTTTCTTTCCCTCTTATCAAACCAATGAAAACATTCACAGAATGTTACACTAACCTGATTTTCTTTCTCGAAGTGTCTTTAATAGGTCCTCCTTTTCTCTCAGCGATGGCTTTGCTATCCTGGTTCTAACTGCTTTGCGTTTGGACTTTGTGGAGAAAAATCGGTGTTGCCTTTTCACATTTTCATTTGGTGCGATCTTTACAGCTGATTTCAACTCTTGCAATTTGTTTTTTCGCAGGGCATCAAAAATGTTCCTTGCAGATGGGATTTGCTGGCTCAAGAACTTAAGAGCTTCTTCATCAACCAGTGTTGTCTCACCAACGTCGGAAATCAATTCAGTGAGGGATTTGATTATCCTGTCTCGAAGCCCAGAAACATTGTTTGCAGTACCAGTTGTTATGAGATTGAATGTCTTCTCAATTGCTTCTTCCTTGTATTGAATATCAGCTGTGTGTTGTTCTTCACATGGCTTCTGCTGTCCACTGGCTATAAGTAGCCTTTGTACCAGATGGATATGCTTGCAGGTGATAGCATTCATCAAGAAGTCAACGCAAGAACATTGGTGGGAATGACAACAGCTTCCACAGTCAGTGAATTTCAATTGGCAAGGTATTTCATCACAGCTTTCTTGGTGCCGGGTTACCTTGTAGATGTTGTTACCATTCTCAGATTTAACCAGCCAACAATTTGATGACTCAGGATCAGCTGTGACATCACTTTCTCTAAGCTGAAGGCTGCAGAGGTGCCGTTTTCGAATGATGCTTGCTTTGAAGGTGCTTTTTCTTTTAGTCAGCTTGATCAAACGCTGGAAAACTTTATCATTGTTTACTTGCTCCAGTTTTGACAGGCAAGCATCAACTCTTCGGTTATATTTCCCATGCAGGTAATTGTATTTCAGCACTCGATGGAAAGCCTTTACAAACAAACGTGTTTATGCCTTCCACAACTCTGTAGCAATATCCCAAACTCTCCTTTTGCTGAACCCAAAACTTTTCAAAATACCTAGCAAAATCTCTTGATCCTTCTACCGACTGTAGACGCTCCATTAATGCATCCAAGTAGTCTTGGAATGAACAAACATCTGTTTGTTCAAGGACAACACGCAGCATTTTATAGACTTCTGCTTGAAGTTGCTGGCAGCTGATTTTTTGCCTTATTTCAGACTTCCATGCTTTATCAACATGCCAACTGCAAAAGAGGCGCTTTGGACTACAGTTGTTAACTTCACTGAATGCATCATAGAATCGGGGTGCAAGGTCACTCATTATCCACTTTGGTGTCACAGCTCCAGAATTTTCCATGATCTTCTGAAAGAAACGTTTTAGGAATGGGAATGACTCGTGATTTGACAAGCACCAACCAACGGGTTGCCCTTCACCAAATTCATCTACCACCATGATCGTTGTTAAAAGGAAGTCATACATATTTGTGCCATGCGTTGTATCCAGGCAGATGCCATTATGTGCAAACTGCATGTAAAGCTGTTGCTGAAGCTCCGTCTGAAGAACAATCATGAAGTCTTCATCCTCAAATCCTTTGGCAGCCTCTCCTTGTAGCTTGTAGAACAGGACAGGATTATACGGTTGATCTTCACATTCTTGAATCCAGGAAGCAACACTGTCTTGATCATTTGGATGGTGGCAACTACTATCGAGACTGAATGAACGAGCGATGTTTGATATGTCCTGCTTCTCCATCAGGTGGATCTTGGTCAGTGTATTGTCAATATCACTGCGAATATCGTCGAGTATTCTTGAACTAGGTATTCCCTGCTGCACCTTCAGTGCAATTGCTTTGCGCTGGCGATTCGTCAATAGGGTGTGCTGTAACTGCCTCCTGTGACCATAGTGGGAATGAAAAGCATCAACTGAGAGCTTACCGTCCTCCATCTCTGTCACTTTCAACGTCGCTGTGCAGTTACGCTCAATTTTGGAGGTACCTGACAAAGGAAAAATTATGTGAGATTTTGACAGACCTCTGCAGGTGAGAAGTATTATCATTTCAAATTTTATCAGGATTTTAAATTTCATTTACCTTCTGGTATTCCTCCTCTCTTATTAGATCCTCCCCTCTAATCCTAAAGTTTTTGAATAAGACTCTTTTCTTATAAGCTTGCCTTTGGAGTCCCCAAAATGGAATAAGCTTCAAAATCCTGTCGTTCATTTTGATCCTGTTGTTTATTTTGATCTAGGTGCTTAATAGATCTTTCACGGTATTATAGAAACCATGATATTTACAGATATTTCTTTCGATTAAGAGCAACTGTTCCTGGGTTATCCATATCTATAAACTAGATAAAAGGTTTTTGAAAATGAAAGTAGTGAAAATTTTAGATTAAAATTTGGTGACAACATTCAAGAGACCAACTCACCGAACTAATTATCTCTGCGTAGCAGTGGAATCAGTGTTTTTACCTGTTCTAAAAAGGTTTAGTTTTTACCTGAAGCCTTCATTCTGCGTTTCCCTGTCCTTGTTTTTCTGTAGGTACCACTTCTGTTACATTGATAGTATGTGGTCTTGCCCAGCGTCGTTCCAAGTTCCCCTGACTTTCGTATAAAAGTGCACTTGCACCCTTCTTCAACTTTGTCTTTCCAGTCTTCAAATTCTGAAATAAACGATTTTCTAAGAATCGTTTCTATGTTAATATTAATTTGATGGCTTCTTGATCTATATCGTACAATTGTAAATTTTCAACATAATTTTGCTCACTGTTATCTTAAACTTAAAAAAAATTTGCATTTTAAGACTGAAGTTTTTATTTTTTCATATTTTTAAGATGTAGATACTGTAGACGCGTGTCATATATTACAGACAGCACAGTATTTACCAATAAAAAGAGTATTACTTGTCTCAGTATTTAACATAAATAAAAATGAACATCACTGACGATTGAAAGTTCAGCGTGCCATGACATTTCTAATCCAGCTTTTAAAAATTTCATATCGCTTTTTAGACATAGTACTAAATGAATATGGATTTATAAGAACAGGCAACAAAAAGATGCGTATTTTGTAAAGAAAATCGTAAGAAAGTGTACACGCTTTGATAGAGCGCAGCTCAAGACTTTTGTAACACATACCTCTTCTATTTTCAAATTCCAGAATCTCTGTTCTAAAGATGAACGAATGTTCAATCGATAAATGATCACGCAGCTCAATTATTCTTCTAAAACTCTGGTTGCATTCAAGACAAAGACATCTTCCAGTCTGCACTTGTTTTGCTACATTGGCATGGTCTTTGTGTAGTCGCTTAATGTGACGTACAAGATTCGCTTTCTTGGCACAAGTCTGAGGGCAGAGTGGACACTTGAAAGAAGAAGACGATGCACTGGTCTTTGCCATACGAATTTCGCTAAAGTTTTCTGAGGAAGTTGGCTGTTGGGGTAATTCCTTAATATCTATTCCCTTCAATTTTGAATCCCCGACTTCGCTCTCAATTTTTTTTTGGCTCTCTGTCTGTTGATGCGCTACTTCGAATAACGTCCTCTTCTGAATCTGAATCAAACTCATCATTATTCTGTGGAACAACCATTTCAGTAGTTATTTTTTCAGCAATCCAAGTCATCAACACTGACCGAAGATACTTGGCATATTTTGATGGCTCACGAATGTATATGTTGGGAGTACCAGTTAACCTGGTCTTACTGCATATCTGTCTAAAAAATTGCATTTGATGGCAAGCAATAGATGCTACAATGTTGGCAACGGGACCACAAATATTGCCACAGGTTTGAAATGGGTACATTTTGCTGCATCCTTGTCCACAGTTTCGACGCCCATTGCGATGGCTAACCGGGTCATGGCACATCTCAACTTTAATGTTGGAGGAATCTGGTCCGTAAATTCGGTCGACAAACATTTTGATCCTGCTCAGAAGATCTTCAGGAATATCCCATCCAAGAGAATCGCCATATGTTACCTTCTTAGATGCGTGATCATAGACTGCAAGTGTCCAATGATTTCCTTGTCTGCCATCACTGCCACAGAAGGCTTTGTTATTATTGCCCAAGCCAACGTTAACAACGAAACACAGATATTCGGGCAGGCGATCATTGTTTTTGCGGCCCGCATGGCTTACAGGATTTTGATAATTCAAATAGATGCATTTGACTGTTCCTTGTTCAGAAATTCTTTGTCGAGATTAATGTGGTCAGCGTGAATGTATCTGCTACAACAAAGCTGTACAAGGATACCCGGATAAACCCTGTAATCAGGAAGCGTTCTTAGATTCGCATTGTTCCAAATCAGAGACTTGAAGCAATTGATTGCAACAGTCGACGGATGGACGGACACAGATCATGGGGGCAAGCTTTGGTGAATTGAACCACGCAATCTCTTGTTCCACTGCTGCTTCGACATCCTTGACCGTGTGAAGAGACAAAAAATGGTTCGCCTGCCCATATCCTATTGGGCCAATTTCAGTATTAGTGCAGCCGGTTAACCTAAAAAAATGGACGAATTGTGCATTTTATGATACAAGCATGAAATTTGGTACAAATACACAATTTGACATGCTGATCAAGATGGGATGCAGACCCCACTTCAAAAATGCCCCCAAAAGCTATTTTTAGACTGGGGTACCTGTACCCAGTCCTTTCTTGATCATCCTCCATATCTTTTAAACTATGCAAGACATAAATCTGAAAATTAGTTTTCTGGCGTAATTTGACATACTATCTAAGATGAGATGCAGACCCTACTTCAAAAATGCCCCCAAAAGCTATTTTTAGACTGCGGTACCTGTACCAAGTCCTTTTTTGGTCTTCCTCCATATCTTTTAAACTATGCAAGATATATACTCGAAATTTAGTTTTCTGGCGTACTTTGACATGCTGATCAAGACGAGATGCAGACCCCATTTCCGAAATTCCCCCAGAGTCTATTTTAAGACTGGAGTACCTGCACCCAGTCCATCTTTTGGCCTCCTTTCATATCTTTTAAACTATGCATGTTATAAACCCGATATTCAGTCTCCTGGCGAAATTTGACATGCTGATTAAGATGAGATGCAGACCCCACTTCAAAAATGCCCCCCAAAACCATTTTTAGACTGGGGTACCTGTACCCAGTCCTTTTTTGGTCCTCCTCCATATATTTTAAACAATGCAGGTCATAAACTCGAAATTTAGTTTCCTGAAGTACTTTGACATGCTAAATAAGACGAAATGAAGAGCCCACTTCAAAATGCCGCCAAAAGCTATTTTTAGACTGGGGTACCTGTACCAAGTCCTTTTTGGTCTTCCTTCATATCTTTTAAACTATGCAAGTCATTAACCTAAAACTCAGTTTAATGACGTGATTTGACATGCTGAATAAGATGAGATGCGATGAAATATTTACTGTGGCGTTTATCTAGGCATTTACTGTGGTATTTTGACTCGATTGCAACTATATCCCCTTGACTTAGCTTTGCTAGTAGTTTTTCATGCCAAAGCTGAGTCGCAGCAGCACGTATTCACTGATCTAGCCCAAATGTGCTAGCAGTTCGGAGATTCTTATCCGTGTCAACTTCATCACAAAAGAAGCACGTTGATTCCAAAAGGTTAGCGCTTTGGTATAATGATCTTGTTCCTCTGGATGAGTTTATATTGTCCTTTTCAGTTTCAGAAAGCTGTCTCCTATTTACTGCTCTTTCGAAGTGATACTTGTCACAACTATTTCTACATGATTTATGAAACTTAGCAGCATGTGAAATAAACGACTCTTCAAGGGACTGGCATGTTGCCTGAAGTCTTTCTATTTTGAGGCCGTTTGGTAAGAGAAATTGCCTCTGATAACTTTCGAAATCTTCAGCTAAAGTTATATAGCAAGCATCTTTGTCTTTTTCTTTTTGTTACAAGGGCATAGCATAGTTTTCTACAGTGCTGAGCTGACAAATCAAACACGGATCCCAATCTATTTCTCGTTTGGCAAAAGAAGTGGAAGCTTTCACCAACTCAAACCTTCGCTTTGACATTATGCTACTTCATCCTAAAACTGCAAAATAAGTTTATGAAGATGTCACGTACATTAAAAATAAAAGCATGAGTTAAGGAACCATTGTGTACAACTGGTCATTGACGGAAACTGTTACCAGCTCACCAACAGTTGTGCAATGCAAAAATGACAATTCAGCTAATTTTTAGTAAACCCTCTCCTTTATCTTGACTCGCTGACTTTTTAATATAATGAGAAACTAGAATCCAGAAACTTGCTTTAGGTGGACCCAAGCACCTGCGCAGGTCCGGATTACGAAACAAAACAAAACCATACAAAAATGGATGTTTATTGTTGTATTCAGTATTTAATTCTATGTTTTAAAGCAAACTTTCTCGTTTATTACTTGTAGAATTGGAGAGATGTAGAGTAAAGCCAAGATAAAATCCTTTCTCGTATTGTATCTTGGTACAGGCACCCCAGTCTAAAAATAGCTTTTGGGGGCATTTTTGAAATGGGGTCTGCATCTTATCTTAATCAGAATGACAAATTATGCCAGAAAACTAATTTTTGGATTTATATCTTGAATAGTTTAAAAGATATGGAGGAAGACCAAAAGGACTGGGTACAGGTACCCCAGTCTAAAAATAGCTTTTGGGGGCATTTTGAAGTGGGGTCTACATCTCATCTTAATCAGCATGACAAATTACGCCAGAAAACTAATTTTTGGATTTATATCTTGCATAGTTTAAAAGATACGGAGGAAGACCAAAAAAGGACTGGGTACAGGTACCCCAGTCTAAAAAATAACTTTTGGGGGCATTTTTGAAGTGGGGTCAGCATCTCAGCATGACAAATTATGCCAGAAAACTAATTTTTGGATTTATATCTTGCATAGTTTAAAAGATACGGAGGAAGACCAAAAAAGGACTGGATACAGGTACCCCAGTCTAAAAGTAACTTTTGGGGGCATTTTTGAAGTGGGGTCTGCATCCCATTTTAATCAGCGTGTCAAACTGTGTATTTGTACCAAATTTCATGCTTGTATCATAAAATGCACAATTCAACTGCTTAGCGGCTGCACTATATCTATGTAATAAAATCCAGTTGCTATCCTGCCCCTTTTCGATAATTCACTTGACCACCTTATCAACTGGGAACGAGATGGAAGAGATGCTGACGAAAATGGATTTATTGTTCTCTTTACACCATTGGTGCGTTGAATAGATTCATAGCGCACAGCGCGAACATACTGATGACGACTTTCAAGTGCTTGCCTTCTCGTATATGTCTTAATTCGTGTTGCGTCAAAAGTGATTGTGTTTTGCAGAACAGTATTCTGATCAAGAGAAAATATATTTATATGATATCAGGAATTAATAAAGGCGTTTTTCGCATGGTATGATAGGTGTTCTTATTTTGTTTAATTTTGTTGATTAGAAAAGTATGTTTATTTGGCGATGTAATCTTTCCTATTTCTTCATTTCAAGCGAATAACCCTTTAAATCAAGGAATAAATAAAAATACTGTACACTCGCCGTTGTTTTTTGGCTTTGTAGGAACAAATGCTACCGGCTGTTTTTTACTTGTAAGACCTCATCTCATAATTCAGCTTATCACTTTAATTATAAGATTACTCAAGGGGCGCTTCACAACTTTAAGGAAATCCGTAGAAATCCCCTACAAGTCCTAAGACTAATTCAAGAATAATTTAAGAATAATTAAAGCTTGATCATTGACTATTTTTTTGTTTATTGAGTTTTTTGGAAAGCAAAACAAATGCGTATTTCATGCTACATGTTTTGAACTCTTACTAAATACAGAGTAATTTTTGTAGATGATAGTGAGGACTGCATAGAAGTTGATGAAATAGACGGAATTAAGATTGTGCTAGATTAAGTTTTATATTTTTTCAATATTTATTGCTGTTATTTTCTTTTCTGTTCTGTCTTGCTCTGTTCTGTTCTGTTCTTGTTTTGTTTTTTCGTGATGACGTAATACATCAACAAAGATTTGAATTTTTCTGTGATTTTCAGGTAATTTACACCTTATTTCGCTTGAGAATGATTTTAAAATAATCTTAGGCTCAAACTAATTAGCAAAAAATAGGTATTCTTATAAAAAAAGTGTGTACACCACCCCCCCTAGCTAAACAGTCAAAAATTTTTTTGCAAAAAACCTTCGGCTTTTTTGGGTCGTTCCTGGAAACGCCCTTGCTCTAAAATTGAGGGCTAAATTGGTCTACAAGTATGAATGCGTTGGGTCTAGTCTACAATACGTTGCATGTAGCGTGGCTAAAATGTTCATTGCTTCTAAATCTTGCTCACGAGCCTTCGTCCTGGGGTTCTATCTTATTACACAAAAATAACGCGGAACAAGTTAATTCGATCACAAATTAATGCTAATAGCTAATCTTAGTTAGTTAACGCTAATCAAGGAATTATTAATATTCAAATAGTATTTAATTAACGCGACGTTCCAATGTCAACAAAACCCTTTTTTGGCTGAAACACATTCAAATTAAGTACAGAAAAAAGAAAATAACAAAACAAATTTTAAGTCAAGGTGGATTGGATATTCAAATAAAGTATCAGTCNCCTGAAAAATTGTCAATTTTGGTGGCTAAAGTGAAAGAGGTCTAGTATTCCCTGACCAGAGAATATGCTGATGACTCGAAAAATATTTTACAAGAATCTATATCTAGGATGATGATGACAAAGATGTGGAATTTCAAGCGGAGACAGTTGATAATGAGGATTTGCAAATGTTAGAAAATGTATTTTACAGTAAAGTTACTCTTGTGCCTTAAAACTAGGAAAATTGTTTCATCCTTATGGAACTTGTGAAAAGATTTGTATCATCCTTA
>ML133420.1:1985237-2138462 GCA_003864495.1 Nemopilema nomurai
GCGATCTTCAACCAAACTCTAACAATCATCGACAGTCATTTGATTCATAATCCGCCTAAGCAAAACATTCCTGTGAGTATATTGAAACCAGAATTAGCTTCGTTCGAGAGAAAAAACAATCCCTTTGACTGTTTTGAAGTCATAGACAATCATGAGCAGGCGATACAATGATTACAAGTTAAGCACCCGAAGTCTCTTGGTTGTTCGTAATTCCTCTTTCCCCATGAATTGGCTACTCTTCTTGCACAGGTTATTTGATCGGTTTCCTCTTTGCAGGCACTAAACAACTTGCAGTCCACCTATGCTGGCTTTGGTTTTGTCAATAGTGAAAACGTTTTCAAGGTTCGTTCTCGCCAGTTTGGCTATCTTTACTACAAGCAGCTAATTTAATATTGCTGTCACTGTCTTCTCTCCAGCTGCTTTGCCCAGCAATTGGTGCTGACCGTATAGCAAATTGCATTTTTTTAAACACGAAATTTACCTTCGGTACATCGTCTATGGAGTACCGAATAGTCATCTTCTCCGAATAATCGATTCTTTGATTTTTCTTAAACACCGTTATTTTTATTTTTAACTTATACAAGACATCTGGCCTGTCATTGCAGCGTGCCATCAAGTAGAAACCTCGTACACAAGTGCATGGGAAGGCACGAACTAGCGATTTTCTTCCCCATAGATGTGTCCCTCAAGATTGATATTAATTAATCAATTTTTTTTCTCAGTGTCGCCAATTTTTCACGTCCCCCTCAATTTTAAGCCCATATTGTTGAAGCCCCCTTTATGACAAGCCAAAATATCGAAAAAAGGCTCCTTATCATTCTTCAATCTATTTTGGCTTTGAAGGAGATTAGAATTTTCAGAAGCACATACTCTACTGCTGCAGTTGTTTCCCTGATATCCGTTATATACACTGTGTTATTCTCACTGACATGAAGACACCTGGCGTGCTACTCGTTCTAGAAGCGTATTGCGATGTTTCCAGTGTGCTAAGTGTCTCTATCTGTCTTATCCCTTCAGGTTTGTGATGAGCCACACCCTTTGCTGGTAAAAGACATGCTTACTCACTGCACAAAAGGTGACATCGACGAAGCTTACAAAATCATGTCCCATTTGTGGCGAATGGGGTATTCTGCAGTTGACATAATCACCAATATTTTCAGAGTTTGTAAAAATATGGAAATGGCAGAGTATCTCAAGTTGGAGTTCATAAAGGTAACATACTTGGCAATTTTTGTTTTGTTTTGCATTCCTTTTTGGTATTCCTGCCATCTACTGCCATCTATAAAGTTCTTCTTCTGCATCATTCATTGGCATTCCATATCAACCACCCGAAGCAAACTGCCTTTCTATTGGCACTATTCCCCGATGCTGTCCTATATAGCCATAGCCTAAGCCCAAGGTCCCTTGCCTCTGCCTAAACCCAAGGTTTCTTGCTTCAGTATTTTTCTCTTCCTGTTACAAAGACATGTATCTTGTATATAATATGTTTTCTTCCTTTTCAGGAAATTGGCTATACGCACATGAGAGTGGCAGAAGGAGTGAATTCCCTCCTGCAGATGTCTGGACTCCTTGCAAGACTTTGCAGCAAGACAGTAGAATAAAAGCATCGCTAGTCAAGGAATTTCTCTGCGTCTTCGATCTCAGACGAATGTCTCTCCCATTTATGCAAGTATCTGGCTCTCATTTCAGCATTCCTTGTCGTCACGTGATGTTTTGAACAGGCATCAGATATTCCAATTGTCTCTGGTGGCTTATGTTTTCCATGTAATGTCCGAATTACGAAGCGAAAGACAACCAAGATGAACACCGATAATCATTCGTTAGATGTGTAGAGCATCAATCTCTTAGTACTTTTATTAGAAAACAAAAACAGAAATTCACCTTGAATTTTCAAATCCCTTAGATATTTGGCTATAAAGTTACACACTGAGTCACTTTAGGTAATGTTATTATTCGATTATTCGACTTTTCGACTTTTAATCTTGTTGCCTACTCTGTGCATTTGAGAAAAATCAAACGCTAAGTGGCGAATGGCTCCAAAGCGCTGTTATTTTCAGTGTTCCACTTATAATATTCATCTGTTCACTGATTGACCTTTGATATTTTGGTAGTTTCACATTGCTTACACTTAACTATGGATCTAATTGTTCTGGCTGTTTTTATCACCTTTAGTTCCTCTCCATTTTCAACTCACCACAACTTCTATTGACACAGCCTAGCAACATTAGGAGTCGATCTGATGACGTCATATTTTGTCGGTCTACCTCCTGACCGCTACCTTTACTTTCAATAGGAAGCCCACAAGTTTTCTGCTTATTGCGGTATCACTTCCTAAACACCTTTGAACAAAAATCACTACTTTTTCAAATCCATAGTATTTTTACGCACTTGATTTAAATGAAGTGCCGCATTGGCATCTTTGAAACCTTAAGGGCCTCATTAAAATATCCAGCCTGATCTCAATAATTCGACATCCGAGAAGAAATGTGTCCAACGTGGAATACCGCCCAAAACAACCCAATTTTTCGACATTTTGGACCCCATTTATTGTTCTCATTTAATTTGATGCCAAATGTTTTCCCTCAAAAATTGGCATTTAGCAAGAGACTTGCTCTTTAAATAAAAATCATTACAAATTTGATATCGGTTGAACACTTCCCATTTAGCACAAAATCAGTAACCAACCCATTTAGCCAAAATCAAAAAGTTACCATTTTTGTAAGGCATTAGCCTTACTTTTCTCGCAAAAAATGAGAACAAATTGGGTGTAAGATGAACACTTCCCATACAGCACAAAACTAGAAACCAACCAGATAACATCACTTTTTAGATGCTCCTCATTTGATTTTGTAAGAAAAATTTGTTTATCTTACCGCATGACCATTACCGCAAGATAATAGGATGACCATTACCGCAAGACTAAAGCCTTACTTTTTTCTACGAAATTCGGTACCAATTTGATACTTCCAAAACAACACAAAATCATAAACCAACCCTATGTTTAGACTTTTTAGACGCCCATATATCATTCTTACTTGCTTTTTGCATAAAATAGACCTTTTTGCAAGAAGCTAGCCTTACTTTTCACACAAAGATGTGTAAAAATTTGATATCAGTAGGGCCCCTCTAAAACTATTCAAAATAAAAATCCAACCAAATCGTTCGAATTTTAAGTGGTTTCTATAAACTTCTCTTATAATTTTGGAAAGAAAGAATGTTGACCAAATATTGGCCATTTTTGCAAGACCACAGCCTTACTTTGTTCACGGAAATTGGTACAAATTTGAATCGGTGAAACACTTTGCAAACAATAAAAGAAAATAAAAACCAGCCTATCTTCAGACTTTTTAGTTATTAATAAGACTTTTGATCAAAAATGGCCATTGTTGCAAGGCTATATTCTTACTCCTTTCACACAAATCAGTACAAATTTGATATAGATTAAACACTTACCAAACAGCACAAAATTAGAAACCAACCCAATAACATCACTTTAGATGCTCCTATGTCATTCTTGTTTGGTTTTGCAAGATAAAATTTTTGATCAAAACTGGCCATTTTTGCAAGACTATAGCCTTACTTTTTCGCAAATCAGTACAAATTTTATGTAGATTTAACACTTGCCAAACAGCACAAAATCAGAAACCAACCCAATAACATCACTTTTTAGTTTTGAATCAGATTTGGAAATTGGAACTTCAACAAACTTGGATGCTCCTTGATCAAGAAGTTTTTTTAATCCTCCTTTATCATTGAGATTTAGCTTCGGAAGAGAAACATTTCAATAAAAATTATAGCCCTATAAATTACAAAGAAATCAATACAACAGTAACCTCTTTGAAACATTGCCAGAACCTGTCCAAAACTGAATAGTAAGCGGATCAGTTTGGCCCTAAGAAAATTCTCTTTTAATAACAATGACTTCTTTAGCAAAGCACCTTCACAATGATAAGCACCTTCAGATGAAGAGGCAACAAAGGAAGGTGACAAGTTTGCTGGAAGGAACTTCAACTTGTTCTCTTTTTAAAATCACCATGATGTACTTTTCACACACAAAATCACCCTTTTGTGTTATCATTGAGTACGAAAAAATATTCTACTAACAGGCAGGTTTAGCAAATAAATCAGACAATAATGTAAATGTTTTGGGAAACTTTTTACTGTCATATTTCCAGAAAATACTTGTCCACTCTCCATTACATCTGATAAATAGCAGAACAAAACACTGCCTATTTGTACAATAATAGATAACTATTCCAAAGAAAGAGAGTGGCAGGAATTACTTTTAGGAGAAAGCTGGGATATACATTTGTTTTCATTTGAAGAAGGTATCTACCAATAGTTTCCGATAGATATGCCTGGGCTGACAGGTGTCAAATGAATGTTTTTGCAAACAAAGATTAGCTATGTTATTGGGACACATTTTTGCAATGTTGCCAAGAACCAAAAAAAACTGAAAATAAGACTAAGAGGATATCAAAACAATTTTTAAGAATGCCAAACATTTGCAACTCAAGAAAAAGAATGAAAATTATGTTCAAGGTAGGATGTAATTAAAATGAAATGGGGATGCAAAAAGAGTTTTTCTGATATTTCTATTTGCTGCTAAGCATTACACTACCCTTTTTACCTCAAAGAATCTCTTTAAGTAATAAACTTGTCCAAGTGTCATGGCAACAAGAATCAGACATTCAAAGAAGGCCCACCAAACCACACGGCTATTAGTGCTGTCATTAACTAAAATTGAAAGAAAAGGCCAAATTAGAGAAATGAAAAAGAAATGATATTATGTCTTTTTCTACCAAAACTGTGATAAAAATTTATTTTTTCAACAGAACGTCAGTGCCTTTTGCATGTCCTCTATACAAACCAAAAACTCCCAAAGATAACACTAGGCAACAAAATTGATGACTGATGGCCAAGAGGGCTTAAATTATGATTCAAAGTAAAATCTAATGGACAAATGAATGATCAAGGAAGGCACAGGGTCTGTAAATAGGTAGAGATGGGTTGCCATTCTCTTAAATGGAGGCATTATGAGTACTTCATGGTACAATAGGATATGGATTGTAATTAGGATGTAAATTAAACTCATGATGTGGTTGGACAGATGGCAAGGCTGCTTCTCTGCCTTGAAATCTTAAACCTCTGTGAAAATGCTGAAGAAGTACTCACTTGCTCTGTGAACACGGTCTCTAACTTCCATATATTCTTGCTCATGTTTGACTCCAATTAAAGTTGAGGACAGCTGGTGAATCATACCATTCAGCTTATCGTGTTCAGCTGCAAACAAAATATACAACATTGAGTGATTAGTAAAAGACTATGCCAAATAGAGACAACTGTTTCTAGTCACTTTCCTTCTCTGAGCTATTCTTAAACAGGTATATATATATATATATATCATAGATTGAAGAAAGTAAAACTAAATGGTTAGAGATAAACCATGTAGTTTTACTTTCTTCAATCTATGATATATCACGCTCTATGTGCTAACGTATATATATATAAACTTTATCAAATAACAACAATAAAAGACAGCAAAATCAATAGAACTAAACAATCAATCCCATTCACAAATCAATGAAATGTATACACATAAGCCAGCTTTTCATTAGCTCATTATTAGTAATATACTTAATCAGTGAAACATATGTCATCAAATTCTGTAAGCAGATTGAAGCAGTCATGGTTATCATGTCTCTCTTTGGTATGCTGGTTCTAAATATTTCCTGAAATGAACCAGCATGGTCATATTGGTTGTAAACTTCCAAACTTGCAATTTTTGACATGTCAAACAAGTGAAGCTAAAAATCAAACCAACCATCATCATCTTTTCCTGCTTCCTTGGGGGCTTCCCCAATGTCCATACCAAATTTCACAATCTTTGGGGTCATTGTTGACATTTTGTTGCTGAAGCAGTAGGTATACACACCATCCATGTGGGCTGCAAATGTATACTTCCCATTGCTCTCTCTATCACCAGAGTAGATTACTTTTTGATCAGGTCCAACAATCTGGAAAATCAAGTATATACTTAAAAAAATCTATTTTGGTAATCTAATACTGAATTGCTGTCTTGATGCAAGTCAATTTGACTTAGGCCTTATGTGTGAGTCTTCTATAGCAGCTATGGCGTAAACCGAAAACATGTTGAATTTGAAGTTGACCACATATGATGATATCTCCCTTTCCATTTGCACAAACATTCTTTGTTTGCTTACATCAACAAGCACTTAAGAAGCACCATATTTAATAGAATGTATTTACAAAAGTACCACACTCGGTAGAATGAATTTTTGCTGGGTTAGTAAAAAGACAAGTAGATTGAGCAAAAGAGCACCACAATGTTCATTGTTAAAAAAGGGTCATTCAATAATTTACCAAAAATACAAAACCCAAATTTGGGCATAAGAGAAGAAATATGAACATTAATCTATAAAGCTAGAAAAACTATAGAAAAATATGGTTGTATTTAAACTATAAGGTTTTTTGTATTTACATTTCATAAACGTTTTCAAGACATTAACACTTATCGCATAATTGGAGCATTGTATTCCTTCAAAATTGAAGTACAAAAATGAGTATCCACAAGTCTTACTTGAGTTTATAATGAGATCAGTGACCAAGTTATATCTCTGCTTTCTAACTGAATTGCAGTGTATGGTATTCTCTGCACCATAGATAGCTAGCCAAATTAAATTAAGTTAACCTTTGATATTGTTTTTGAGTCTGTACTGATTTATCTCCTTAAAATGTTTTGTATTTAGGGTAGAGAAATTAATAGGAAGAAAAAGCCCCATTTTCCATTGTGTTTGTTTTTAGGAAATAAAGTAACTGGTATCTATCAGTAATCAGTAAACCAGATATTATGCATAGTTTAAATAAGCATCATTTTTCCTAAAGTCTTTTGAAATTGAACCAATTTAGAATAAAGCATAGTATCCTTATTCTTGGTTCGAATTTCAGAAAAAAACAATACACTTTAGGCCTATCGCGCTTTCTAAATACTTGGGCTTGAAAATGTGTATCTTAACATCGTGGTCCATCTTACAAGGTGTTCAGAATGCAAAAATGTATTAAATTTTACCATAGCCCCCAACAAACTCGAAAATGTTGAACTCCGCAGGGAAAACATACTGTATAGGATATAAATAATAACCAAAATTACACCACACAAGACGCACTTGTCAAATTATGTAAGGTGGAACTATAAATGGTGCGACGAATAATGTTCACAAAAGTAAAAAAATTGAAATGTTCAGATGGCAAAAAGCGAAAGACTAAAGACCTAATAATATTTTACCTTAACATCTATGTCCAAAAATCCTCCGTCTGCAACTTCAAACATAAGGGCCATTTTCGTTCCTGGCGAAACGCGGTCATGGAAACATTCCTCACCGTGTGCATCAATGTTGACAAAATAAGAAAAAGCTTGTGGAATAAATACACATAAAAGCAGCAATATTGTACTTAACGCCATGGCGAAATGTAGTGTCGGACTTCTACGCGAACGAAAGGCTGAGAACGACAAAGTGGCCTATTCTTCACGTCTTTATTGACACGTTTCTAAGAAGTCTCGATATGGAAACCGAGAACGAGGTCAACAGCATTTTACCGGAAAGTTTGACCGGACAATTACCAACAGGTTACCGGCCAAATTGTAATTTCTCAAGAAACAATCTTCCCTGGTTTAGCTAAAAAGAAAATTTCTTTAGCTAAATGACTTATCTTCGAGAATTTCGATGTGTAGCTTAAATAAGATTTGTCAGAGGCTAAAAGCCAGCCAAAACGATTCAAACGCCCAGACCAAGAGTAAGCGATAACTATGTAGTAAATTTTTCAAATGATCCAAGGTCTTGCGCAAAAAAGCGCAACCAAGTAAGTTATTGATGTTATGTACACTACCTATTACCAAAGTACGCTAGCTCCATATCCGAGTTTAGCACTGACAATTAGGGGGTATAAAAAAGGGGGGCTAAAACCCTATAAAAAGCGGCTTTACCGGTGGTTTATTAGTCATTTTTCGGCCTACCTAAGCTAAAGCCCCTCGAGCCAACCAATACCACCCCCCCCCCCTCCCTGGTCCGCGGTGCCTGCTACGGATACATAGCTATATCGTTATTCAACCAAATATTGCAAGAAAGTTAACCTGCCGGTCATAATTACAAATACCACGGTACTAGATGCATCATCTTTATTGAGGGTGAGACAGTTGTACACACCACTGATAAACATGCTTGCGTTGGATATCAAAAGAACCACGTTATGGTGCTCTGGTTGCGTAAAACCTATTATACTCCAAATAACACACTGCACGCTGACCCAAGTAATCCACAAACACAGGCTGTTATTTCAGTTGGATAAACAGAAACCGTTCGTGACGGGACCGGCTGCAAGAAAGATTTTTAGGAATAAGCAGAAAAGTAGCCTCTGAGCCTGCTCCACTTAGAAGTCCGAAGAAAAGGTATTCAACGATCCATTTCACGCTTATATACGAAATTCATTTATATACAACATAAACCGAACCGAAACAATTTTTATTTACAAGTGTTAAAATGATCGATGATATACTGCTAGAAATGCATACTGTATTTCTAGGGACAGCTATGGGGTGGATATATCGCAGACGTGAAGGGAAACTGTTGCAAGCAGCCATGGAAAATCAGCATAGTCAGTTGCAGAACCAAAAATTATAACGATGGAAGCCCAGACTCTAGGGGCATTTGACTTTCTTTCATTCTTCTCTCTTCCTTCTTTCCGTCCCTCTTTCTCATTTCTTCTTACCGTCTTTCTTTTTCTCATTTCCTTTTCCCGTCCCTCTTTTCCTCTTTCATTCTTCCCCTTCCTACTCTTTTCTTATCCCCTTCCTTTATTTACTCTTCCTTTCTTCCTTTCTTTCCTTCCTTTTTCTCTCTATTTTTTCCGTCCCTCTTTTCCTCTTTCATTCTTCCTCTTCCTACTCTTTTCTTATCCCCTTCCTTTATTTACTCTTCCTTTCTTCCTTTCTTTCCTTCCTTTTTCTCTCTATTTTTTCCGTCCCTCTTTTCCTCTTTCATTCTTCCCCTACCTACTCTTTTCTTATCCCCTTCCTTTATTTACTCTTCCTTTCTTTCTTTCTGTCCTTCCTTTTCTCCTAGGTGGTACTTGCGCCAGGCAGGTGAACTGTAAACTAAGCCATAACATTAAATTCAGCAAGCGAGGTTTTTAATAACACAAAGTAGCATCTTAGAAACTATCGTCTCCTTTTTACAAACACGCCTTGTGTGGTCCATCAAGCTCAGCACCATATCTTCATAACTTGCCCCCGTCCTGCCACACCCTTCATTCACGTTTCGCAGCAGAACAATCAGCAGTAGTAGGTACTCTTCCAACTCTTTCGGCAAAACTTTTCTCACATTGTTTAGGCCGCCCACTCTACGAATTCCCTGGGAATTTCTGCAGTTCATGAGCAAATCTTTGAGTTCATTAGACGCAGCAAGATCGTAGGCTGACTCTCCACCCTTCGTCCTCAATTCAAGCAGCGTTTGTCCTAAAAAGCAACAGAGTAGCGTATCTAATATAGGTTGATGCACTCCAGCAAGATGAATTATGAAAAATGCGCGAAGGAATTCAAGCTGCACTTCATATTTTGAAATGATGCAACAAAAACCGGAAACAATTTGCCAAACTTATACCTCCCTAATTTCCTTTCAAAACAGAATGGACAAATTTCGATTTACACTTCAACTGAAAATCCCAAAAAACTACTTTTGATTCGGGCAAAAAGTATGTGCATCGAAGGCCCCTTAGAAATACAAAATTGAAACTCTGCGATATTAACAACTTTAACCAGCAACTTCAAGGTCGTAATCTCTTAGCTTATAAAAACGGACAGAAAATCTTATATCAGATTACTTTTATTAATTGGGATCCAAGAGGACATTATATATTATAAATACGGAGGTGCCGAACGTGCCTGCGCGCTTCTGATCGCAGGTGCCATAGCTACTGCAGCCAAAGGGACGTCTTCAGATATTTGCAAGTAAACAAAAGTCATCGTATCTCACAAAAACATCGTTAGGCTCAGTATGAACACTTGGAACGTCCCATCTTCAGTTCCTGCCTACACAACATCTGAATTGTCAGTGAAATCAATGTCATTTAGGGAAATTCAGGGGATTATTTTTAAAAGTGCCATGTTCGTACCTCCAGCTTCGATGAGCAGCTTGGCGACCTCAAAACGGTTGTTAGCGGCTGCATCGTGCAGTGCAGAAAAGCCATTGACCCCGGTAGCAAAGATGTCCAGGTCTGAAAAACGACAGCAACCATCATATCAAAATGCTTATAACATGTCAAAATTAGTTTTTCGTAAGGGCAAAAGAAATTCCACTTTTGCACCAACCTGGCATATACAAGAATATGTGTAATAAAAGTATCGCATGTGATGAAAGGTACTGAAATCATTGATTCAACTAACTATCCCGCTAAAATTTGCGCAAGGACATGCTTCCAATTAAAATAAAATGTTGAACACTTTGCTGATAAAAATGATGCAAGAATGAGCATCTGCTTCTACACACCATGTGAATAAAATAATGCGGGTAACAAGCAATTGAATACGAGGTTAGCTATCATCATTGTGATGGAATGGAAACGAGGTGTGTGAATACAGCCAGATTGAAATCCATGGGATATTATCAATTTACGTACCCTTCCTGTACGATCTCAGATTCAAGGAAGCTAAAATTTCTGTGTTTTACAAAAGTATACTGGAAAAGGGGGTTGGGTTGTTCGATGTTTGACGATTCTCACCTTTGCTCTTCAGTAACTCGGCGACGCAAGCATCATGGCCGTGGTTGCTCGCTTCGTGCAGTGCCGTCCAGCCGGCGTTGTCTCTGAGATTCGGGTCCAGTCCACGAAGAAGGAGCAGCTTCACGTCCTTAGGCCGGCCTTTGATGCACGCCACGTGCAGCTGGTTCTCACCTTCATAACAGGATTTTGAAAACTTAAAGCTCACTGTCATCTTGAATTAATGGATATTAAGACAAGAAGGTGGAAACGGCTAATGAACTATACGAAAACCTTGCAAGTAGATTCATGGGCCCATAAAACGAGGGGGGGCAAATGACCACCTAAGGCACGGAAATTTTAAAAGGGTGTAGAAAAAACGTTGGCAATAGCGACAACAACAGTAAAAACCAACAACAACAGCAAAATCCAACAACTACAACAAAGTTGGGCAGCCTCTACTTCGTTTTGAAAAAGGGAGGTTATCTAAAAACAAGAACATTGACTAGAAAATAAATTTTAATTTTTCTCATCTTTTCGGTAATCTTTTTCGAAGGGGTGAATATATTCAAGGACATGTTCAGGACGCATTGGTTTACCTCTTATATTTCTCTTTACAGTAATATTTTTTTCGCTTCCAGGCAAATTCATCTTTAAGGCCTCGGTGTTGGAATTCCTGTGAAAACGAAACGAATAGTTGCAGAGATGCCAGAAATAGGCATTACACCAAAAAGAGGCAGCTTAACCAGTAAAGAAACTCATTTGACGTCAGCTAATGCATGGTGCAATGGGTGTTGCATCACGGGATGGCAGTAATCAAATGATCTATGGCTCTGTACTTGGAACCGGTGCAATTCAAAACAATCATCTGCATCATCCAGAGCCACAAGAGGTCTGGGGCAAGAAGCATTAACATGACGTAACACAGTTTCATTTTTACAAATGTCCCATTATAGCTAAAGAATATTGTAAATGCAAATGACAAAAATGAATGATGATGAGAGGTTTACACATTCAATAAAAATTTAAAGCGAAAATAAATTGAAGTACTAGTTACCCGATGACAGCCAATGGCTTCTGGCGGTTCTTGCTCTTTCCTTTGTTGACATTTACTAGCACATCACTGCTGCCTTGGCGTGTGGGTATCAGGTGAAAGTAGCAGGAAAGCTACGAGAAAGTCAGTGCCTGGTCACAGAGAGATACTAAGCCAAAGTTGTCAATACACGTCACGTGGGCAAAACATCAAGGGTCTGTAGCCAGTTCTCGCTGTTTGATTAAAATCATATGGGGAGCATGTCTAACAATACCCACACGTTTAATGATATTAATGATAATAATAATGATTGCCAAATGTTTATCAAGCGCTACAAAGCTTTCTTATTTCGGTATATTGATACAGATCTTAAAGACCTTGTAAAAAGAGAAAAGTTCCAAAATAGAGTGAATGACCTTGAAAATGATCCAAAGAAAACAAAAACAGCCCCATGATCACATAAAAAAAAATAGGCAAACTGAGTAGAAAGGGATTTAAAAGATTGCCCATACTCACAATTTTCTCCACGGAAAGTGGTTTTGAAAGAAGCTTTCTTGAAGCATCTGTAACCTGCGAGGCATCATATGAGCCAATCAGAAAATCAGCTAATCGGGTCGACAGCCACTTCGGCTTCAAGCACGCGAACAGGCAGCTCCTTTGCCTTGCCCCGCTCTTAGCAAGACAGTCATTGACCATGTCAGACAGCATCGATGTGAACAGCCTACTGGCGGGACCGAACTCAAGGGACACCGATCTGACGTCATACATCTGACAACAATCAGCAGCAATTCGAGTCAGTCGAAAGACGAGTCCTCGCAGCACAACCTAGAAAAAATGCAGACGTTTAAGAGACTGGACAAACTTTTACTGATTTAATGCCAACTCCCAATTTGGAGACTTCTGCGTGTATTAGCGCATCAAACTAAATGGTTTCTAATTGAAGGTCATGGAAAAGTAGACATTAAAACCAGAGGTAGCCTCATCAGAGCAATCACTCTCTTCAATATTGTGCTTCATTTTGGCAGAAGAGATACTTGCAAAGAACTTTTAACAGGAGTATTTAAACGTATGTGGAACTATCACCAAATCTCTATGGAAGTGTGAGGGATTACGGAGAGATGAAAACCAACGAAAAATGCAAAGTACCAATTGAGGGACATCGTGTGGAACTTTGAGGAGCTCCAGCGCGAGCATTATTAGTTTGACTGTCATCGCACCACTTCCGGTTGCTGTCTCGTTGCTCCAGAGCATTTGGCCAAACAGAGGCCGCTGTCTCGATTTCATTCTTTTATTGTCGATCTGACACGAGCTAATCCTGCAGAAAAAATAGCAACATGTCTAGCATCCTAACCTAGTCAATCTAAGGCACATCTTGAGCTAAATGATACTGTATCAAGTCGCAGCACAACGCATGAACATTTGGTCGTGATGTGGCAGATTGCGTCGGCCTAATTGAAAGCTATTCATTGCCGGCATATCCAACATGTTCTAATGAAACTTTCCATTTTTTATATTAAATGAAATTATTCAAGTTTTATACCGGTCAATCAGCAAAAACAGTAATTAGTGCTGAGGAACCTGTGGCACGACGTGGCACAAAAAACTTTCGTTACGTTTACTACGGTAAAACCTTACAGTTCAAGGAGGCAATGCTTCGATGCTGTCGTATCACAAAAAAATAGGACGATAAGAAGGGCTTTGGGAGAGCTTATGGTTTGTTAGGTAAGAGGTGCTAAAGAATATTATTAAGCTTTGGCTAAAACACTAGGTAGGGCCACACTAGAGTGTGCAGAAAGTGTAAATGACACTTCTATATCGTAATTGCCGGAATCAAAATAGGCTATCGCATGCTCTTGATTAGTAAGAAAAGATCGGCGTGCATCTATAGTTGCAGTACATTCAATTGCTAAGTCGTTGACCATCTCTCAAAAGACTGACGTCTAGCACGAGTAACCTTGCGCGAGTCAATTAAGCCTCAAGATGCCACTGAGGCAAGTTAATGAAAAGAGCCTAGATACAAAGTAATTGAGTTTTCAGTAAATAAGCGGTTGTCGATCCCTTAGGATTTTTGATGCATGAAGCATGATCATGAAGAATGACTTACTCTTTGGTGTGGAAGATGAAGTCAGTCTCCATAACAGCTACAATGAATTTAATCAAATCCAGAAGTGTTTGTTTCCTATGAGATGAAAAAAAGCCGGGATCCAGCTAAGAATGACCATATACAAAGAAAGATAGACAACTAGGCATATTAAAACAGAACCAGTATAAGCAAGCTTTCAGCTGACTATAAAGAAACGTATATGAAGCTAATACCATCGCCACTACCTCGCTGTTTTCTTTACCAGTTTCAGTGACATTCCAGTTTTGAATTTTTTAGACATAAATAACAGCTGGCAAAATCTGCGCCAATCTTTCTCCAGAAAAATGAAATAGCGGTCGATGGAGTAAGCTATGGATATATTCGTTTATGTTTAGCAAAGGCGGATACAGGTCTTGAAGGAAGTGAACCAGAAATGTTATGGCGTACCTCATATTCTCCTCTGGCTTGTTTTCACATACAATTGATTGAAAATCCCTAAAACGTAAAAATGAATTTGATTTCAAGATGCCTCTATACTGCTAGTAGATTGTATTCACATATAGGTCAAGTTCATGTTTTGTAATGGAGAAGGAACAAGACTGGTTTCGGAAAAAAATATGAAGTACAGTACTGGTCAAAATAAGTTAAATGACGTTTTATCTTCGCCTTTCCAAGAGAAATACTATCTAACGCGTAAAATGTACAAAAGCCAAGGTACGGCACCTCAAAATGAACTCAGCAAATGCCGTCAAATCGCAAAGCATTAATTAAGGCTGCATTGGGTAGTAGAAAAGGTAAGAAAAATAATATAAAGTAACGATAAAATAGCATATCGACTGGAGTATATTCGTTTAAGGTAGTCGAAATAACTCAGAAATCGACCAAGATTTCAAGCAAAATAAAAACGACCTAAAGGGTTTGCGACTGCGTTTAAGGGTCCTTCCAGCATTAAAGATCAATAGCAATAAGAACATTTCAAAACAGTCTATTCACCTAAATGCGCTCATGATGTATTCGAACCCTTGCGAAACATCCTCCACTTGTCCGTTATCGTCACAGGACGCTGCGAAGGCGGACAAATAAACGTGCGGCACACACTGAGGTGGGTGCAACAGGAGGCACCGGTTCAGCAAGGAGCGTATCCCATTGGCCAGGGGGACGTCCATTCCTGCTACTTGTTTCTGAGGAAAAATGAACGGGATAATGTTATTACAGGAAATAAGTTTTGTATATGGAACTTCATTGGTTTTAGCTTATCTGGTACTCATGTTGTAGTTGTTGGTAGTCGTGTTCGAACCACGTTTACGTTGTAGGCCCGATGGGATATAGCCTTAGACCCAGTTTACACGAGAATCAAACGGAACGGTTCCGTACAGCTAGGCCTTGCGTTCACACAAGAAATGTTGGAACCGCCCCATCCTGAACATTTTCATGATCATCTGGCTCCGCTAGCGAAGTCTCTTAGTCTGGAACATCTCCGTTTGGCACTAGTGTAAACGGCCAGAGTCAATGGAACCGGGCCAAAGGGAACAGAAAGGAAACGAGGCTTTATTTATTTAGTTCAATCAATTGGAGGCTTATTAGAATGGGGGCTGATACCTTTGCTGGCAATTTTCCTCGTGATAAATATTGAATAATACTGATTTGTTGGCAAATGGTTACACACAACATGATACACAAAAGAAAGAAAAGTTTATACTCGACATCAGGGTCATGATGCTGTTTATGAAAATCAATAGTTTATTAAAAATATAAAGACTGTTAGGTTCGCGACATCAGAGAAAGATGCCCTTGCACTCAAAAGTTGGCAAAATAACTAACTAAGGGCATCAAATAAATGCTACTCTTTAGCACTGCTACATTCTTGAGTCGCAGCACTGATACCAGAACGTCGCCAATTCTCGTGAATTAAGCAGTTTGAGATGCCACCTACACGTTGTAATTCCATGAGAGTGCGGATCAGTCTCGGAGGCAAGTGACAGGTCGGCGTCAAATACGTGGACATCATGCTGACAGCTGAATGGTAGTGCTCCTCTTCCAAACACCCGTCCACCAAATCCGCCCCGTTCCTATGCAACGGGTGTCGCCGCAGCGTCTAGAAAACAAACGAATTACAGATTATTTCTTCGTTACAGGTTTTACATCGTTCTAGTCCGGTTTTTACCACGGGAAACAACATGCAGTGCATACAAGACGTGCTCTATTCTTGGAGGCAACCCTGGCAAACATGTTGCATAGAGTTGATAGACAATGGATCAATGTTGTTAGCATTCTTTCATAAAGATGTTGTCTTTCAAATCGAGAACGCTTACCAGGAAGGAATATCATTAAGTATCCAGAACAGTAAAAACCTTTCTTTCATTCTACGCATTTAAAGCATTAAAAAGACGCTCTCGTTAATCCGACAGCCAGTTTCGCCCTATAACCTATGAACAAATGTTTAACAATTCGACTGAAAGAAATACTCTGGTGGCCGTTGGTCAACCACGGAGATTTCTTCCATACCTCGGCAAATGTTTGCAGTTGCTGAAAGGTGCTTGGGCAGCAGATCACTGGCTCGATGTTGATGCAAGTTCTGTCAGCCTACAAGAAGAGGAGAAAGCACTGCAAAATCGGGACACGATTCACGCAAACTCAGGAGAATGATCTGACACGATGCCATGTATTGCACTCTGACGGTATCCTAGATAGGTCCGTTTTCCAGGCTCCGAGCTGTACCCATAAATCAACATCAACATTATTATTATCATCATAAAAATATATTCAGTTTATGCCCTGAGCCGGGGTTAGCCGTAATACATCTACAATTCAAACATACCACCAGTTGAGGTACGTGAAACGTGATGGGCCTCCATATGCCACCAGTGGTCGAGCGAGAGCCCCATTAAAACATAAGAAAAATTTGCAATTTAACTCCTAAATGGAAATAGATCACAACACAACAGCAGTAAGCAGATGGTAACTGCATCAGTTAGATATGATTACGGGCATGTCTCATGCATGTTACTTTAGCTACCGGATTCTTTTTAATCGCAGGTTACATACGACATCCACTTTCTCTTCCCCCACTTTCCCTTTTCTTACCCCCCCCCCCCCCTCCCAATCAATCATTTTATGGTTCTTACCAATTTTGGTTTCTTGGAAGGAGATTCGACAGCTTCGGTATCACCACTTGTCTCTTTAAGACCAGCTGATCGTGTCTTCGGGCCGGAATTATCGAGCAGAAATGATATATCAATGTCCATTGTTTTGCGCTTTCTGGCCTTCGTATTGGTCTTTGCTGCGGCTTCATTTTGACACTGTTGCAATTCTTTTTTCTCTTTTTCGTCAACCTTTGTGTCCCGTTTTTGCCTGCCTTCTAAATTACCTGTTGATCCACACTTGTTAGGCGTCATATTCCCTGGCTTGGGGAAAGGCAATGGCAAATGCTTGCCTTTTTTGTCACCTTCTGACGACAAAGCATGTGCGGCCGTAGTGTCCGGGTATTTGCAACACACCAAGGCATTCGAAGGTCCATTAACTTTTTCTTCAGACACAGCCTTCCTGGGGGACTTTTTGGGTGCAGCTGCTTTATTGCTGATATCAGGTTTAATAACGTCACTATACTGACCACTTTCAAGGTCTACAATTTCGATGATACGAGTGTCTCTTACAGACCCAGCTAAACACGAGGAACGACCAATGCTGGTTGAAACTTTATTCTTCTTAGAAGCATTTCCTACACCATTAATGGTTGCATTCGTTTGATTTTGAAAAGACACTTTCTGCTTCCCTGTAATCCTTGTAGGAGACAAACTACATGAACTTTTCATTCTTGCCTGAGAGTTCGAAAGTGCTTTGCTGCCAAAAATGTCTTTTCTAACACAACGATTATTCACATTCAAACCTTCCCGTGGAGCTTTGAGTAAAGGTGTTTTGCTCTCAGGGTTGGAATAGATAATTGGATTGGAATAGATAATTGGATCCGAAAGAAAACCATCTGTTGAAGACAGTTTCATATTCTTGTCAGCAACCTTTTGAACTTTGACAAAAAAGTCCTTCAACATGGTCTGCTTTTTGGCTCGCCTTTTTGCAGAACTTGTCGCATTATTGTTAGCTGACCTTGTGATGTCCTTGCATTCTAGACTACTTGAAGAACTTAAGCAGCTACTGTTCATGTTTGATATAGGAGTTCCAATTTCTTGCTTAGGGGTAGTGTTTTCAGTTTCAGTTGATAGTTTCTTGTCTGTTTCTGAAACAATGAGACGCCCTGGAAGGCAATAATAAACAGCATTTAAGCAAAATAAATTTTTGAAAAAGCACTTTACAGGTTACAAGCAGTGTATTAACAGAAGGTCACAAAATGAAACAAAACAAATACTTTCATGAAGCATTTCATGCTCCTTTGCAAAAGTTTAAACTCCGTGTTATTGTTTTTGTTCCATTTTGTTTTGTTTATTTTTCAATCTTTTTGTTAAATTTCGTTTTCAACCTAGGGGATGTTCTCTTCTCAATTAGTTTACCTACTGAGAGAAGTCCTCCTTTTAAGAAATTCTCTGCATACAATGTCCTATATGAATTTCATTAGTATCTCTTAGTGTAATTTGCAATATATTTTGTTATTATGTTAGTTTCTATTTTTAATATAATTTCCTTAGTAGTTTCGTTGCAATCATTTATTTAAACTGCATTTTCATGTAGTGTAATTTTAAAGTGAAATGAAATCTTCAGTTGATGTGTATAGCATATCAATAGCAAATGAACACAGATAACATGATATGGTTGATCACTATACAGATAATTACCTTGATAATAAAATTTATCAAGTCCTCACAGCACATCATAGGCACCTTGGCTCTTTTCAGCATAAGAAAGCTCCTTTTGCTATTATTGTCATCATATATTGCCAATTTAATTTTTGCTAGGTCATTTCCAGAGAAAGGTGGTTTCCAGTTAGCAACATTTCCCCCACCAGCCTCTATAAGCCTGCAAAGAACAGTGTTGACATTACGGAAACCATTCAGTGTACATATTTAAGACAAATTGTACATTTTAACACAGTGTACATGAAAGGAAATATACAACAAGAAAGGATCCCTATGTTCAAAGACTAAAAAAGACCATATAAAAATTGACTTTTATGTGGTCTCTCTCCTAAAATGTCCCATGATCCATGACATCTCACTGTTTATATTTTGGAAATTCACTCAGTTTTTCATAAATTTTTTTGGATTGTCTGATCATAATTGATATTGTATGGGAAATTGGCATATGGCCAGATGATTAGATGGTGATCCCCCTGCCAAACATACCAGAAAGTTGGAGCTGGATATTTTTGCAGTTTAAATGGGAACAATTTGATTTTGTGCATGGTTTGGCTATTCTTACAATGAAAAATTTATTCAGAAAGTTGGAAAAAGGATGGGAGACCAATCCTTGTGGAAGGCTCATAGAGATTTTGGAGTTCCACAAAATCGGATTTGGCTTTTCCGAAAACTCTATAATGAAGGGACTGGTGTGGTCAGATTTAAAAAGCAGAACACAGATCCCTTCAGGCTTGAAAAAGGGGGGCATCAAGGATGCTTGATCTCCCCTTCATTACTCAATGGGGTCAGAGAACATATCAGAGAGAGATGAAGTCACAGATAAAAGGCCAAATGGGTAAAGTTATATGCAGCAGAGCAGTTTGGAATGCAAGATGAGCTCATCAAGGATGTAGCTTAAGAGTGCGTAAGAAAAACCATAGGAGTACTAGTAGTAGAGTATTGCTAGAAATGGTAAAGAGAAGGAAACAAGAAAAACAATCATTGAAGCAAGAGGTGACAGTTTGGTAGCAAAAACCATTGAAGTCTGTGTAAGAAGAGGAGGGACAAGAACAGAATGGATAGATAACATCAGAGCATGGAGAAAAGGAATGGAAAAAGCCAAACTGACATTGGTCATGAAAAAGTACCCATGGCCCCTTAGAGGAATAATGGCAGGCTTAACTGATCTGTCAAATTGTCTGTATTAAATAGACAATGTATGCTGTTCACTCTTGCTCACCAAATATGATTGCTTCCAGAAATCATTAGTGTAAAGAAAGTCATACAAGCACTAGGCTACTCTCATAGGCTATATCGCACAAAAAAGCTTCACAGATTTTCCAAACAACTGAGAAAAGAGTCTTGTATATACCATATTTAAAACTTTAAAAGTACAAACATATGAGGAAAAACCTTTAGCCAGCAGACTGCAAGCTACCTCTATACTGTGACTATGTAAATAAAAAAGACTATTTAAGAGCATGCAAACATGCTGAGCTTTTTACTACAGATAAACCCAAGCACTAACCATTTAAAGAAATTATTAAATATAGATATTATTACAAACCTCTTGTAGCTTTCCTTCTTTGCAAATGAAGAGAAGACAAGTAGGAAACTGCAATTATGAAATATTCCTTTCTGATACTTCAGAGCCTTCCTGCATTTCACAGGCAAAGAATACAAGTCTCTTAAAGGTGATTCTGTCTCACACTGTTCTACTTTCCACTCAAATTTTTGTTCATCAAGCCACTCTCGCTTCTTTACGCTCTCTATAATGTAGGCTTGTGGTAAAAGCCATTTGCCTGAAACAGAAACAAGAGACATCAAAGGCTGTGGTAAAAAAAATTTGAATGAAAAAGCTGGTGGCCTTTTAATCCTCATTTCAAGTTTGAACAAAAATAAAACATTTCATTTATATTGATTAAAAGACAACTGCAAAACATCTACATAAACATGGCTCTTACCAGAAACACATCCACAAATAAATTTCTCCCCTCTTGATGGTGCTTTGCATATAATATGGGTGGCAAAAGGTGTGAAGTTCTGCAGAAAAAGACAATGCCAAGTATTATTTGAAGTTTCGCTTTAATAAGTAATGTGATTCCTGTCCATATATAAATTGGTATTATAAAAAGAAGCTTAAGCACCCAAAGAGACAGTTCAGTGAATTTGCTTCACTTTACTGGAGTAGTCAATAGGTGAAATTATAGCTATATATTATAATTACTGTAGTAATGGCTTAAGTTGATTATCTTGCCATGATTTGAAAAAGGCAATCCAAAACAGCCCTTAAAATAGGTAACTAGTTAACTAGCCAAGTCATCGAGCAAGCTTTAAATCAAAAGATCAATTGGTTGACTTCTTAGCATGCATTATTAGGAACTGATAAGAGGGGTCTAAAACAAATCTGATTTGGTTAGGCTTGTCTTTGATCATTAGTAGATTTTCATAGGCTGGCTATTGCAATATTGCAATGTCAGTAGAAATTAATTTTCCCTTCAATTCACCCCTAGACATCAACACACCACAACCCCAACGAGGCAGGCGTAGATGACAGTAATCAAGTAGGCATTTCACCGTATGTTGCCAACTATAGATTGATATTTAATCAAACATTGCATTAAAATCAAGGGCCTAAATGTTAGACTACAGCTACAATTCTAGGAAGAACAAAATCAGTGAAGAAGCTATACTTACAGAGCTCTCGTAAATGATTCCACCAAGACTGCGGACCTTTTCAGCGAGGGATTTTCTCTCTTCTGCGCTGAAATTTGACAGCAAAATCTTGGGTCGCTTTCTCAACAAGTGCTCCGGCATGGCTTTCCCGCTCCAAAGTTTGGCGCCGTTCTCGTGGGAGTTGTGCATCCTTCACAGTGTCAATAGCCAGTGCTTCGCAATTCTGATACTTTTTTGTTTAAAATGACCAAGAAACCAGAGAGTTCTCCATTTCGAGTTTTACCAAAACTTTTCATTAAACATAAAAGCTCGATTTAAAAAGGCCTTCCTGGCAGCAGTATGTTTGTGAAATTTAAACGCAAGATGTCAAAATGCAGCTTCGCATGCATTACAATGGCCGACCGATCAACAATCGTTCCGTTGACGCCTGACCTTTGCTGGGGGTAATCGAATTCGATTGAATTCCGTCAACGCCAATTGTAATTGCTAATTGCTTGAGAATGCAAAACTCCTTCGCGAATACCTGACACTTCCGACATCCGCTCACGCAAAAAAAATCATTTGATGAAGGTCTTGCATCTGAGTGCCGACTAGAGGGTTTCTACACATTTTTTTAAAAAAATGAAGTCTATAAGAATATAGTGGCTCAAAATTTTCTTCCAAAACAAAACAAATGTCACTTTGACGTTTATTTATATCTTTAAATACATATATATAATTCCTAATTCCAGATAATTCCATGAGAACCGACGATGAGTTTTTTATTCTACCCTTTGTAATGTGTTAGGGTTTTGTTGCGTGCAGTGTCTCTGATTGATCTTAATCTTGTTAACAAGTATGTATTGTCTTATGTTAATATGTTGTTTCCGTTGTTGTGATCCCGTTCATTGTTGTAGAGTGACGTATTACTGTTGATTGTCGTCTCCAATTATATTTATTGTGTTTCGCGACCATTAGTCAGTCTTGTTTGAAATCGATTGGAAATACGTTGTTCTGTTACTACGCTGTTGTCTTACTTGGCCTTCGGGCCTAAGCATGCCATCTTCCTCCACGCTACCAAAGAACCCAGTTTCGTTACACCTTACCAATAGCCCGCTAGATCAAAGTTTTATCATTTCAGCTCTCTTGTTATTTTGAATCTGAAGCCAGGTTGAATTGCTTCTAGTGATGTGATTTTTGTTCTTCATTTAGTACACCGTTATAAAAGAAACTCATTGATGGTTGACAATATTTGGGAGGGGGACCCCAGCCCCCAAGGTCTGGAGGGGCCAGATTGATGCCTACCTTCATGAGAAGAACGCCCTCAAACGTTGCATGACAGATTGTAGCAACCTTATAATCAATTAAAAAGTTAGGTGACAGTACATTTTGTCTACAAAACATGAAAATAAAAATTGACAGAAAATAAACTGACCAGCAGATAAACAATGCGAGCTCTTACTTATCCTGCAAAAAACCGTTTTTGGGAGATCCTGCAAATGATCTTTAGATTGGTTGTTTAATCTCCGCATGATTGCCAGCTTTTAGGACCAGACTATAAGCAATTTATATTCTAGAATTGAAGGGCATTGCCCCCCTGCCCCCTTCAAAGGACACAGTTCCAAGATGTGGCGGTGGTGACGTAAGAGCATTGATATAAAATGGTAGAAAAACACAATAAAATTGGTTTAGCTTCATTCTCTTGTAGTAGATTATCAGAAACAGCCTTTCTCGTGAGCTGTTGATAAATCATTGAGTAACAGAAGTCGTCATAAATCAACATTTAAATTATCTATTTGTCAACGCGGTAAAAAACTAGTCTGAAAAGAGTTCAACATCAATAATAAAATGATCAGCCCATTAAAATAGTCTATAATAATTTAGTGTTGATTACAAATCTATACAGAAAGATAATAGGCCACGAATATTTTCCAGTCATTTTTTATGGTACAGTGGATATCCAAATCATAGAGGTAGATTGCTACTTGACTAGAAGGAGGTGGGACTACATTGGGGGAAATGGCGCAAATACGGGGATCAAAGACAACCGTCCAGATTTATCGTAGATTCATTCTTGATCTCTGGAAACCGAATAACGAATACAGGGACTACAAGAATTTCTAAGCAAACAGGTTGAACAGCTTAAAACCACGCCCAAGCAAAATTGATTACAAAGCTAGTACAAGTACCATAGTGGATGGGGCAGATTGCCTAGGAGAACTGAGTGGGTAAACAATCTTCTATGTACTCTGCATTCTCAAACGGGACCCTGTGTAAATTTTACTCAGAGATAACGGTATTTTCGGTCTTACAGAACAATCAGCAGAACGTTACCACGATATAACTACAGCACAATAAGAGAATACTACATCCTGCAATTTTATACGATACTGTCGATTCACCAAACAGGGAAGGAAGAACGAATTCATCTAAAGGAGGAACTAAAGTATTCATTATCATCATGTTTTAAAGATGAACAGGATATAAAGGACGATGTGACAATAAGGGAAAAGCAACACACACCAAAGGACACGCTGAAACATTGGTAAACATCGAACAAGTTAATACTGGGAACATCAATATTAAATATTACGATAAATAAAACTTGATACTTCAATTCTATTGCTTTAGGGTTGATGTGTGTTCTTGGGAGAAGAATAGACGAATATTCGTTATCTGTTGTGTTTATATGTTTGTCAAACAGTGCAACTTGGCTGCAACTGATTTGCCACTTTCCAGACTCCGGTTCCCCATGTTCGTCTAGACAAAAGGACGCTCACTGCCTCGTTGGCATTTCAAACTGCTCCAAAACGAGTCTCAGGCATTTCTTGACCAAGTTGGAGATGCGTGTCTTTTAGAATTTAAAATGTCTAAAAAGAGGAAAGTCGTCATTTTAAAACATGGAGAGAAGAGGATTTTTTGCATTTTTCTGTCAACTGTTGACAAATGGAGACATAGCTAACTACTTTACAGTCTAATGCTCTGGATATGCATAGGTCAACGTAGAAGGTGTGAAATATGTACCCAAAACCTTTCTCTCTAATACTTTTTCAATGCTTTTCGTGGTATTTGTTCAAGTAAATTATATCCATTACAGCAAGGAATTTAGGCTAGAGGCAAAATTTAACCAAAGGGCTCCTCTCTTGAAGAAAAAAAATAAAAATATAGATTGGTTTCTAAAAAGGGTTTTCAAGTAGAGGGTCTTTTTTTATAAAAATAATAAAAAACGTTAAGAAACTTGAAAGACGGGGGCAAGGATGTTAGAATGCATCAAAAGCCCATAGGCTGAGATGATTGAATTAATGATCGTGTTTCATCACTCGTGTGAGTACAAAAAGACGTACTACGATAATCACTCTTGCAAACACAGCCTGACTTCTTTTTTAAAGTAAACTGATGTAGAGACCGCCTCCCTTTGCTGAAAATCTCACAAAACATTCAAATGCCAATTTGATTCTAGTCAGTGGTGCTTCTTGTCCTAAACTCCCCAAAACAAGAGAGACTAGGCGACCTACAAAAGAGTCACCCACACTGAAAAATACAGTTTCTTGTGTTACCTGAAAAGTACCTCCTAGATATGAATTAGATTAAAAACGTACCTCTTCATCGTCACAATCCTCTGTTCTGTGGCCAAATACTTCGAAAGAGAGGAAGCAAATATGAAATGCAATGAAAGGGATATCAAACTGAAAAAGCTTTGAAAATTGATGAAACCTAATTTGACACCAGCTACAAAACAAAAAAGAATGGGTACGAGTGTAAGGTCACGTGCTTCTAAACACCTTTTCATGAACCACACCTGATATGTATGAGGGCTTAATACAGTGATGATGTGCTATTCGGACGGGTAAGGAAAGACATGAGGAATTAGTTCGCAATCTGTTGTGTGTTGGTGGCAGGAGTAGCTATTATAAAACGTTAATGCCTTCTAGTGCTGATATTTGAGGAAAAATCAGGGTTCAAGAATGACTGTACGTTAAAATGAATGATCTGATGGTGAAATGTGGACGGGGCGAAATCGTGTCACTCATGGGTTCCCGCGCAGGTTGGAAAGTGAAGGGGCCAAGGAAGATTTTAACAATCATAACAAAAGATATTCAGAAAAGCTCTATTGTTTTACAAAAAAGTGCGGGGGCCATGCCCCCCCAACCCCCGGCCCCCCTTCGTCGGAGGCCCTGGTCACTACAGTATCTCTCGTGAGTCTTCGACAACCAATTATCGCTGCTCTAGAGTGTAGCTGGTAAGAAAAACCGCGGGACAAGCTCGGGTTACCTTCACAAGTCGTGCAGTAGGGCCTCTCCTCCCCCCTTTGGGCGTGGTACTGCGTTCCTATGTCGTCAGTGCTGCTCTGCGTAGGACAATCTTCAGTGTCGTGTAAATCGAATTCATCGCAAATGTCGCAAAACAGCCTCTGCTTGACCCCCGGTTTCATAGGCGACTCGTCGTTGTCTCTGAGAAAAACGAGAGACACTTTATTAGAAAATGACTGTGAGCAGCTTTAGGTTTATCGGGAGGTTACAAACTGAAGCTGTGTGCTTCTACAAGCGGATAGGGAACAATATTTGATAGGCGTAATCGAAACAGGCAAAGGATTGGGAAAGATATAAGACATCAAGAAGTCTGGCTGATGATCTAAAAGATGAATCTTGAGCCGCATCCTTCGCAGAGAACGAATATTAAAAAAAGGGGGGGGGGCAATTGCGAAAATACAAACGTGTCTAATATTGCCATTGGAAATAACGTTTCTCATTAGGTAATGAAAGCAATATCTTACAATAACTACGCGCCTTCTTCACATAAAAATATACAATCTTCCAAGGTGTTCTTGAAGCTCTTAAAGTAATATCAATTTCTTGGGAAATTCCTTTTAACTATTATAACTTTAACCTTTTAACTAAATTATAATACAAATGTTGACTAATTATAACTTGGAGAAGAATGGAAATGATCTTCTTACATATCGTAAACCTCTGCAAACGCATCCTCTCCTGCTTCAAGCAGTTTGATCTTCTTTTCGGCCGCGGTGCATTTACTCTGCAAATAAGAACAGGATAGGAAAAAAATGATTTAGTAACCATAATATGAAAAAGAAGGAAAAGAGGTGACAGGAGGTAAGGGTACTTTTTGTATACAAGAAGGGGAACATAGAATTGAATGCAATTAAAAATGTTATCAGCAAGCAATAAAGATTCGTAGTACAGTCAATGTGGGAGTAAGACTGTCAAAATCATTTTTAAAAGTTAAAAACATGTTCCAGATGCAAGTTAAGAAGGCAAATCAACGAATGCCTTACCCCTAACAAATGAAGGCAATGAATTGGCAATATGAGCCTCCTAATAACTAATGACTATTAATAAGACAATAAATAGATATATGTGACGGTGCTTTAGAGGCTAGAGAATAAAACAACTATGATATATATATATACAACAGCTTCACGTCATTTCTGGAGAGTTTTGTTATACTTCCAAAATGGTAAGGAAGATAAAAGAAACAAACCTGCAAGTCCACAACCAAAGAATTCAAGAACCGGATCTAGAGGCAAAGAGGAAAACAATGAGGGATGAGAATTCGAAAACAACAAGGAAACACGGAAAAAGATAACCATGAATTCCAAAGGATCAGCAAGTATTTAGAAAAAGAAGAAACCTAAGTTTGGTAGGTAGAGAAATGCTGCAGCGTAAACAGAAATAAGACAGAATGAAAAAAGTCAAGGTTGCTAGAATATTCTTTTAAACAGTGCAATCTTTCAAAATCTCTACTTCTAAATAATTGCAAGGGCTTTATCCTTTCCTCTTCTTCGTCGAATTTTACTTTAAGGAATTTTCTTTGAGCAGAAAAACTACGAAGTTGGGACAGCGCGTCAGTTGCCATGAAAAATTGATTCACATGTGAAGGAAAAGCTTACATCCGTAAAATACCAATAAGCTGTCTAGACAATAGGCAAAAGGAACATCTCACTCACTTCGCTGTCCTTGCTCTCCAATTCCTCCTTCGTCGCGTCCTCGGCTGTTTGCGTAAGGGTTCCATTAGTTGCTGAAAATGAAATGTGAAAACGAAATGTGAAAACGAAATGTGGAAACTAAATGTGAAAACGAAATGTGGAAACTAAATGTGAAAACGAAATGTGGAAACTAAATGTGAAAAACGAAATGTGGAAACTAAATGTGAAAAACGAAATGTGAAAACGAAATGTGGAAAAGTAAAGACTAAATAGACTCAGGACTCATAAGAACAGGGCGTAGAGGCAGGAACAACAAAGTTGTAAACCTTAGAGCCTAACAAATAATTAAAAGGAATGTGATCAAATAGTTGCTGAGCTCGTTGTACTGCATCTTATAATTGCAGAAGAAGGACTGGCTGAGACCCCTTTCCAAACGGCGAATAACCCTCTCCGTTTCTAAGACAAACCAAATGATTGACCAAGCAATGACTTCAACGTACCGGCCGCCTGAAGTTCCCCATTCAACACTTTGTCCTGCAACGTCTTAATCGTGGCATCTTGCTCAGTTACTTTCTTTTCAAGATTTTGATTCTAGAATTTAAGAGAATGATTAACAAGCAAGGTAACCTTTTCCAAAAAACTTCAAAAAGAATGCAAATAAGAAAATAACTCAAACATCATGCTATTCAGGCTGCATTTTACTACAGCTGGCGAATAAAACGGTTGTGACTGAAACATCTGACAGCTGTAAGAAAATTCAAGTCAGATGGAATGGAATATTAAAAGGAAATTCAAAGGAACAAAGCCACATTGGTAATCGATAAATGTACGTATCAAAGGTGAAACAACGAATGAGCTGTATACATATATGAAATGGCAAACATCTTCACGCGAAAATCAAAAATTAATCTTTTGTCGGTCAAAAAGCGTTAAAATAACGACTCACTTTAACTCGTAGACTTGAAAGTTCACCCTCTTTGGTCTGCAGTTGCGAAAGAGACGACTCGATCGTGTTTTGAAGTTGTAGTCTATCATCCTCTAAAACTTTCTTGGTTTGGTTTTCTCTACAAAGAAGCGCACAGGGTCTGTCAATAAATACTCAAGGAGGGATGTGCTAGTTGAAAGCAATCTCGAGAAAACTGAATGGTAAATTAAAACACTTTACCACTTTATCTAAAACATGTGATTTGGTACCAGAAGAAGGCTATATCACATGTTAGATGTATACAATACACAGGACCTATTCTAGTGTAAATATGACAACAAATTCTATCAATCTCACGCAACTGGTCGCAAGATCCCCGTGATTAGTACAAGACTAGTTACCGTTGAATCAAATCATCTTTTTCCGCATTCAGTTTTTGAACAGTTTTCTCCAGGCTTCCTTTGGATGTAAGCAGCTGCGAATGAAAATGATGTGCGAAATTAAAAATAACATTCAAAAGAAAGCTTGAAAACTAAACAATTATTTGTCAGATGATGTTTTGAAAGTGTTAGAATCTACTGGCTGAAAGAGAATCACGCATATTTACACTACATGAAAACAGTAATCTTTAAAAGCCTTGCTATCTTTTCCTCACTGGAAACTCTAACACATGTATTGCTCTTCCCTTTGCTGCTTACACGTTCCATTTTCTGTCTCCCTTCATAACAGTTTAGGTGGGTTAATTTCTGAATAATCATGGAAATATGCTATGGAACATTTGCTCGGTACCTCGTTCTTCTCTTCCTCGAGCTTCGAGATATCTTCCTTCAGGATTATGCGTTCATTCTCAAATTCAAACTCAGCAGTTTCTAGCTTGGATATTTTGTCAGCGCAAGATGAGAGTTTCTCTTTTGTCGCTGTCCTGGAAATGGTCAAATTAAAACAAATGTAAGAAACAGGCATTTCATGCAAAACATCAGATGACCTAAAATTAGTAGCAATTGCTCAAAACATTAATATGTGAACATAAATTTGTACTAAAGAATTCTAAATAGCACCGCAGTAGAAACGTATTTTCTGCATACTTAAAGCAATTTTTCACCCGACAATCCTCAGGGTATAACTACTTGACTTAGGAATCATTGCAATGAACACAAAATCATAAGTGATATGCAAATAAAGTGATCTCACAGCTCGCTTTGCAGTTTCGCAGCCATATCAGATCCCTGGCACAAGTCCGTCTGCATTCGCTGTGCTTTATCTCTGTATTTTTGAGCATCCTCTTTTACCTTTAGTAACTGAAATACAATGTTTTGAAACGAAGTTAATGACAATCTGGTCAACTCCGTCCAGTTTGCGAGAAAGAGGCTGTTATTGCTACATTGTCTCCAGTGCAGCTCTAGTTATTTTCATAACAAGTGAAGTAATAGCAAGCTTTATCATTTAACTACTGAGATGGAAGCGACGGAGAATAAAGATGGGGAAAATTTAGTTCCTTCGGATGGAGATTTGTGAAATCTCTGTATAAAGTACAAATTATGAGCTTGCAGTGATTGAAACAAGATAAATAACATTTCCCTTGGAAAAAGATAAAGCATGAAAGAACAAGCAGGAAGAAAATAGCCCGAAATAAACAAAACAAATGTTGACACCCAAACCATACCTGATCTTGCAAACCATCAGCATTGAGTTTCAGATTGTTTCTGTCCTTCTCCAGTGCAGCAATTTGCTCCTCAAATCGCTTCTTATCGGTTTCCAGGTTGTTGATAATTTCATCTTTATTGCCAAAGCTCTAGAAATCGAAGCGAAATCGATTTTAATTGCCATGATGTCATAAAAGTATACCAAACCTTGATATATGTATAATATATAGGTACTCTAATTGGGCAAAACAAAATATAACTACACGTTGCGTTTTGCTGAATGAACAAAAAACTCTAAACAAGATATTTACGATGAAGGCATTTCTGTCGAAAGCAGATGAATGTATACACAAACGTGGGTGATAATAAACTCTCTCAAAACGCTGTTTACAAGAAAATCAACAAATAATCCAAATGCAAAACCTTTTGAAGAGCTTCCCTCTCCTCTGCTATTTTCTTGGTCTCCGCTGAAGACAATTCCATACTGCTGACTAGGGTCTCCCGCTCCTTGTTCAGAGATTCTAACTGCTCCTTCAACTGATCTCTCGCAGCAACAACCTCCAAATACTGTTGATCAACCATTCCCTTCGAATTTCCCAATGCCTCCAATTCGCCGGTTTTATTATCAAGCTTCCCTTTAAGCTCTTGAACAGAAGCCTGGTTGACATAGACAAGAGAACTCGCCTGAGTGCGGCAGAAAAATCACTAAAAAGTCGTATATTTCCAGTTTTTTAAGCCATCTGCGAATTTATTGCTTCGAAGTTAATATCTTTATTCTGGGAGTTGTTTTAAAAAATTTTTCTTGTTTTCCTGCAGATTAATATATCGGTTACTTGATTCACAGATTCACATTTAGAAACCGGACCATGGTGTTGTATGGTATTGAAAGATGCAAAAGTACCTTCTATAAGCGGTAAATAGAGGTTTCAAAGCGATGAGCAATGAAGTAAAGGCAGGACCTGCGGCTGCATACAAACATCTGTTGCAATCGGTGAAACTCTCTCGAATAACTAGTCGAATGACAGTCACTTTCAAGGTCTGATCAGATGCTAAGGCAAACAAACGAAACAGAACGCCAAATTGGCAAACAGTATGAAGAGTACCTCGAGTCCTTTAATGGAAGTCTCGTTCTCCTTTGCTTTGCTTGAAGCCACATTCAACTCGTCTTCCTTTGACTTTAATGTATCGTTCTTTTTTGATAATTCGTTTGACAATTCTGCGATTTTCTCGTCAACTGCTTTTTGTCTCTGCAAAACAAAATACCAATGTGTGAAGTGAACTTCATCAAACATGTCAGCCAAATTCACAGACATTTTCTTCATTTTTAAAGCAATCAACTTTCATATTGCTCTAATGATAAACTTATTCTAATATCCCTTTTGAGATTGAATTGTGACACGCTTAAATCCTCCAAGACATCATTAAAAACATGTTGTATGTCATCTTTTAAGCGCATATAGCATCTTTGGTAGCATATGCCTTCGTGCTTTCGCAGTGAATGTAGACACTAGCTGAAAGGTGGTAAGAGAAAAGCTTGAAAAAAAATTTTGATGGTTAAGATGCAGGGCTCGCTTCTCCTTCGGGTCATTAGAAAAGATTTAAAGGAGACAAACCATTGACTGTTCATGTACTTGTTGCTCCAGACTTGTATTTGCTTCCTTTAACTTCGAAACTGTGCCTTCCTGTGATTTAAAGAAATACAATCATTTGAATATTATGCAATTCTAAAAGAAACGGAAGCTCAGTCCAATTCAGATTCCCCATTTTATCCTCATCGCGTTTATTCTACTATTTCTAGACAAAGTTATTTATTTTCATTTTAATTTGATTCAATTTTTTAACATACAATGAATAATCAACTTTTTCAACAAAAATTATGAATCGATACATCTTAGGATTAGGTTTGGATTTGTAAATGCTGAGTCTATGGCAATGAATGAGTTGTTGCAATTTTACAGCATTTTACAGCATGCGAATGAAGCTGGGATGTTGCAATTCATGGTGTAAATAAAGCATTTTACAGCATGCGATGACAAATGAGATCAGGGCTCACGCAAACACGTACCAATTCGGAAATTGCTTGTTGAAATTTCGTCGATTCTTCCTCTTTTTCTTTCTTGACTTTCTCAATTTCCTTAGCAGATAACTCCTATACACAAACGTAAGTAAAAGCATTGATCGCAATTCAGAGGATATTTGACGACTTCCGAAATAGCGAATGTATACGAAAACTACACAAAAAAGAAATATTTAGAAGAAATATTCAAATACCTTCTGTTGCTGCCCACTCTCTCGCAAACTTTCAACTTCGACATTTAAGGCCGACTTTTCGTCTGTCAACGTAGCGCATTTCCTAGTAATAAAAATCAAACATTAAGCACAAATCAACCTATTCTAGTAAAAAGTGTGAAGTTCTCTATAAGGTGATGACCTTTATAGGCTCACACGAGTCTGCTGGTTGCAATACTATGGGTCCATCGATGCAATAAATATGGCTACGAATTGGCTATAAATCATCTACGAATAAAAAGAAATAAAATTGCATACAACATTTGATGCGTTTCTTACTTTTTTAGCTCATGAAGCTCTTCATTTAAATAATTGACTTGAGATGAGGTATCGCCAGAACTTTTAGCCAGCTGTGATACTTGGGCCTCCTACGAAAAATAGAAGAGATCATTACAGCATTGAAAGGCAGTGGAAAAGTAGCGAGAGAAACAAATCAAAGAGAGAGCAAGGAGAGGGGACAAGCAAAGAGAGGGGACAAGCAAAGAGAGGGAACAAGCAAAGAGAGGGGACAAGCAAAGAGAGGGAACAAGCAAAGAGAGGGGACAAGCAAAGAGAGGGGACAAGCAAAGAGAGGGACAAGCAAAGAGAGGGGACAAGCAAAGAGAGGGGACAAGCAAAGAGAGGGGACAAGCAAAGAGAGGGGACAAGCAAAGAGAGGGGACAAGCAAATAGAGGGGACAAGCAAAGAGAGGGACAAGCAAAGAGAGGGGACAAGCAAAGAGAGGGGACAAGCAAAGAGAGGGGACAAGCAAAGAGAGGGGACAAGCAAAGAGAGGGGACAAGCAAAGAGAGGGGACAAGCAAAGAGAGGGGACAAGCAAAGAGAGGGGACAAGTATTTTAATGCAATAACTAAAGGGCGTTCTTAAGGTAAACAGACCAGGAGAAGTTCAACTTAACAAAAATTTTCTGGAAAAACATATTTGGGGGCAAATCTTGGGGCTGGGCCATATGACCCTTCAAACTATTCATGGAACAAGTGTTTTTTTTGGATCAATGAAATTACTCATTTAAAACTACATAAACAGTGTTATTTGATAAGTACAGATCATGCCAAATATTTCAGTCATAGTCTATTCAGTCATAGCCGTTGAATCAGTTTCTCTTTTCTGTCAAACATAACCTTTTTGCACCCCATTTGAATCAAATCTGTAAGTGGCACATCATCATCTCTACAATGACGTGAAAAAATACGTGAAAAACTTACAAGCTTCTCATTTTCAGCTGACAGGTTCTCGACCTTTGACTCCGTGATCTTCAACTTAGACTTCGCTTCTACAAAAGGAAGCTAGAAAACTGAAGCTGTTGCTTTGCATTTGATTAAAGCCAGAAATAAACGAAAAATGATCTCGACCTTCTAGAAGCATATTATAACTGAGGGGCATAGTTTCCTACAGCACTGATCACAATCATTCCCTCTATAGCTAAATCTAAGCCAGTTTCCCCTGGTTTGAAAGATTTGGGACCTAAGCATAGCTACGGAGTAAGAAAGCTCTGGCAAATCTTAAATAGAAAAACATAAGAATGACAACGGTGACAAATACACCAAATCTACGAATTTATTGAGCCAGAAAATAAAGCACTAGACCAGAGAGCAAGAACAGAAATAAAAGCACGAAGGCTAATAATACCGGACAACAAGTATGTGACAAAAACGTTGGGTATTTAAGATATATAAGCCCCTTTTTGTGCTGTATACCTTAAAAGCAAGTTGCTAGTTTTGGCAAAAATAGGTTTAGAAAACAAAGAAATATTCCCTTATCAAGCCAAGTGAGATTCAAAAGCGCAATATAGAATCAGACCAGTTCGTTATATTAATAATAATAACTTTTTCATTCAGGCCAGTCTAGCAAGACTTGATTACGTTTGATCTTGTCAATAAACCTATAAATGGCGGTGCAAATATAGACTGACCGCTGCTATTAATACTGTTAGAAATTTTCAAAAACTATCGGAAGTTAGCTACTTGATGAACCAGGATCTTAATTTTATACGAGATACAGTGTGGACGGGTGTTGGCTACATTCCATTTCCTTTGGAATGTAAATAGGTTCTTTGAAGACAATTCCCCAAAAAAGAACATACCCATCACAACGATGTACCTCCGTCTTAATGGAAGGGATGTGACCTTTTCTTATCACATTAATTGTTAGATCCTTTCACAATTCATGATTTTTATTACAGAAAGGCGCAGAAACAGTCCTCTTTCAACTTACCTTGGGTTTCAGCTTTCATAGATTCGTGACTTGATTGACCGGAGGCTATTTCACTATCTTTTGCCTGGATTTTGGCGTTCAAATCTGAAATAGAAAGAGCTCGATTTTTACAAAAACATTTCTCCTTAAGTAGGTTTTCAGATAGATTAGGCACTGGTCGAATTTAAGTTTAAAGGTTGAAATGAGGTTATGTCAAAAATTAAACGTGATGATTCTGCGACAATAGATAAAAGCAAATGTGTTTTTTAATAAAATTTCAAGCACAAAATATTGTTCCGCAGTAGGCTTACCAAAAATTGTTTTGTTCAATGCTCCCTTTGACTCAATTGTTTCTTTCAATTCTTCTTTCTGTAAAATTACCAAAAACGAAAATAAAAACGACAATCTATTTGACAGGCTATTAAATACACCTACATCTACTTATCACAAGTAATGTCTTGATATACTCCCTCGACATCAAATGTGCTACCACAAAAACTACTGAGCACTGTGGAATTTATTGACAATGCCTTCTTGTGAATAACAAAACAATTTCTGCTTGAGCACAACTATTCTTTACCAGCATCAGGAGTTGATATCGTAGCGTCCTGAAATCATGTCACCAACACAAATAATGATTGGAAAATATCTGAATTTATACTTACAGTAATAGTACTTACATATTTTTTAATTTGAAACTCCAAATCACCAATCGTAGAGCTTTTGCTCTGGACTTGTTCCTGTAGGCCGCTCAATTCTGCGCTTTTCTTTGATAGCTCCTCCCTAAGGGTCAGCGTCTGGTCATCAGATTCCTCCTTCGCTTGGTTCAACAAGACTTCCAAGTCTTTTAGCTTTCCTTGCAGGACGGAAAGGCTCTGTGTCGATTGGATCTCTTTTTCGTTTGTCTCAGCGAGCAAGAATTCCAAGTCGCTGTACTTGGTTCTCCACTCTTCTTCTGCTTGCTGAAATAACGAATTAAAACATCTCTAACTGACTTATTGGGCTAAAGAAATTTATCTTTAAAAAGCAGTCACATGATATGCTTCTATTGAGTGGATGTGTTTCCAATGAATTTACTTATGGTAAATATAACATAATACTTACTGGCGGTTATCTCTTGTTTTAGCATCTCTCAACATGTTGAGAAACTTAAATCATATTTACGGGAAAATTCTTGCAATTATGGGCTTCGACCGACTATCTTAAAAACCAAAACTGAACTTCTGCGAATTACCCTTTTTGGCCCTTGACTTCCAATAATCACTACACGTAGAAATTTGTAATAATCTCTAATATGTCTTCACATTCTTGCCTGACTTTTAGTCATTCCTGGCGGAGCAAATAATTAGTAATCACGTTTTGGTGCAATTATTAGTAATCAAGTGACAGACTTAAGTCAGGCTACAGGAATCACCAGCCTACATGAGCGTGTGCTTAACTTAAAAACTTGAATGAAACTCAAAATTTTTTAATACTCAATAAAACCGAAAAAAATAATCACTTCCCTACATAAATGCAAACTTCGATTTTTTTGTTTTACTTCTGGAAACTGTTCAGAAGAAATGACGTATATGTTTTCCACAAGAAAAACCAAGTGCATACCTTGGCTGCTTTGAGTTCTTCTTTAATCAATGACATGCTTTCTTCTTTAGCCTTAATCCTCTCTTGCATCAGCTTGAACTCTTCCTTTTCTGCCTCAGATGACAATTCCTGCAAAAAATTTGAATAATGTGCAGTTTACTCTTGGAGATTGATGTGTTGAACATCAGTACCATTGGAAGATGGCGAGAATAATTGTTTCGCGTCAACGACAAAACCTGCAACATAGAATATGTTAGCACTGATACTGGATACTGGCTGACGCAAATGTGCTTTAAGTTCCTGAGAATGAGAATGCCATTGAAAATGGAAGTCTATAGATGGTCTTCCTGTTGATGGTCTTCTTGGAAATGGAAGTCTATGGTTTATTTGGATCAAGAAAGCTTACCTACTTTAACTTCTAAGAAACTTCTTTGAAATTGCAGTTAGGTTCTTTAAAATTCTATCCTGAATTAGGTTCTTTAAAATTATTAGTCGCAATCGGTCATTAATACCTTTGTAACAATATGCTCCTCAAGCTGAAACTGCAGATCTTCCAGTTTTCTGAAGAAAATAATGCCTTTTCATTACTGCTTTCTAGTTATGCCTTGAAGGAAACGACCAGAAGATACACCAAGGTAAGCAAGGTAAGCGTGTTTTGAAACATGGAATAAAAATGGAGGGATGTGTTGGAAAAAGGTCGTTAGAGTATGCATAGTAGAATCATAAAAGCAGAAACTTTGCTCTTTTCATTCCTGCAATTCAGGCTATCGCATTGACCAGAAGGCAAAAGATGAAAGGGGGCGGTTTATGAAAACAAATTTAATAGGTTTTACCTTTTCTCCTCCTCCAGTTCAGTTTCAACTGTTGCTTTCGACTTCTCCATAGTAGAAAGGGCACTTTGCAGTCTCTTGCTTTCCTCATCATTGTCTCTTTGAAGCTATATAGGTTGTAGAAAAGTGACCGTTTATGCTTGATCAGAATTATTGCAAAGAGCAAAAACCATTGCTGAGGTACGATAAGAATGTTGGACAAAATCGAGTGCAAAACGGACAAAATCGAGTGCAAAAAGGACAAAATCGAGTGCAGCAAACTGAGTTAATGACCAGATGGCAAAAGTATTGAAACCAGAATGGTCTACGGACGGTTTCGCCTGAGAGCGGGTGAAAAGGATATCAATAGCTAATCGAACAAAATAGGGTAATGTCAAAATGAATCTAACAGACTTTCAAATGACCTATCCTGGTTTTCAAAGGGGTTTAAAAGTATCTGATCCGGCCTATTAATGATTTCACGTTGGTGCACCCCATTCTTATAGAATAAAGTTAAATGAATCTAATTAAGCATTGCAGGGAAGTTATTTCTATCTTAAACGCATATTAATGAGTATTATTGGTGTCTATCTTGAGATCGGACTTGCATCTAATGCACCTACTTACACTGACCGCAATACAAAGACTGTAGCTGTCCACGATTGCAAGCGTGAAACATGACTTTAAACTAATTACACATCGCTTATCAGTGACAGTTGCTGAAGGTTTTAGAAACTGAAACAATTTCTCTACACTGCCGATATCTGTCTCAAGGTATAGAAAACCGGTTAAGACAACACCATAGCATAGAAAAACCGGTTTGTATTGGAGTCTACTGAGGAGGAGGAAATCCGAATAGAACTGACCTTGTCGTAGGATATTCGAAGTGAGGTTAGTTTGTTTTCACTCTAAAAAACAAATTAAGGATGTTAAGAAATAAGAATAAAAAACATAGGAATAATAATGTTATGCATGTCGAATCCATTCAGGATCAACTCAAAAAAGCCAAACGATGCCCAAGTCTTGAAAGGGCTGTCTTGACAAAAATTAACATTTCTAAGAGAAGAAAATGGACTGTATCGCGTTACATGATTTCCCCTGGAATTTTAAGAGGTATGCAATCAGGAGCGAGGCGATGCAATGCAACCAGAGAAAGTAGAACAATAATGTGGATGGAAAGAATATCGAGAGAAAATACAAGCAATGTTTTAAGATCGGGTGATGTTAAAAAATCAGCTTACCTGTTGAAATTGCTCCATAATGTTGTTAACCTCTGATCGGTCGATTTCTCGTTCCTTGAGAAGGCCTTTGATTTCATTTTCGCGATCTTGCAACTGAAGCTGAAAACAAAAGTGGTCAAGTTTCGATGAATTATACTTTTTCAAAGTTTGAATGGTAGATTGATGCATTTTATGGCTTATTTCTAAACAATGTCCATGAAACTGAAGTTCAGTGAAAAAAGTTTCCAGGATACTTTTATCATGATTGTAAGGTAATTTTTTTCGGCATTTCTCATTATAAATGGTTAAAAAGGGTCATTTTTCCGGAACTATTGCTAAACCATCTCGATTTGGATATATTGAGTTAAACATAATTCTAGAATAATATTCAATTAGAGAGAAAAATTCCAACCAATCACACCACATCGTACGACATAGACTTATAAGTCTGATCAGAGAAAGAGCTTTAGTCGCTGAAATATTAACCGATTATGATCGCAAAATCCAGCGAATTCTGAAACCATACATGGAAAGCTCTGCTAAGGAGGTACTTTGCTAATAAACCCTTTTTATCAAGAAGATTCCGACCACGTCACGAGACAAAGTAGAAAAGATCAAGAAACTTGTAAACTGCAGAACACGGTCCCCATCCAAGAGTTAGAAAAACAAAGCCAGGACAAAAGCATTGTAAAATGAGATTGATCGGTGTAAGGGTGGCATTTATTGTGAGGACCGAAAAAAGTGAAATCTGACTAGATTGAAAGACCTAGACCAATGATAGAATCTACTATATCCAGAAATACACATATAAATAGTGGATCAGTGTACAGCTAATGACGAAATGTGTTAGAGCAAAAGCCCTGCGTGCAAAAGAGACCTTAACGAAGCAGTGATCGACATTGAAAGCAAATCTCACAGCAAATTAATAGTTTATACATAGTACGTACCTGCAAAGTAGCTATTTGTGACGTAACTGCTGGGTCCACGGTTTCGGAGAGAGAACTTTTCTGCAGCTCTGATTCAGCAGTTGATACCTAAGCAAAAGAACGGACGGTAAAAAAGCCGAATTATTGGAAGTTCCACATTTATGTTATGTGAGCAAAAAAATCATCGAAAGATTCATTCCAATTAATGCGGTTTATGAGTATTTATTGCATGAGATGTTGAGGATCGCATGAAACAGGATATATCAAAAAAGCGAATCACATACAGCAAATAAGTTTTTTAAAATAACATCGCATGACATTCGTCCCATCCAATCAAATTTTCCCAAGAATTAATGGCTTCATCTTCCTCTTCTTCATACTCATAGCAGTCATAACATGGCCTTGTGATGGGAACACAAGCTTTCATCTACCATTTTAAGCGCAGCTAAAAATATCGTAGAATACTTTGTCAAATTTAAAGTTGAAAGTAACATAAGACATACCCTTTCAACTTTGGCACTGACTACTTCCGCATTTGTTGTTGCTATGGCTTCGGTTTGGGGAACTGTTGCTGCTTGTGCAACAACTGGGCTCGAAGCTGCCGGACTTGAAACGGCCGGACTTGAAACGGCCGGACTTGAAACGGCCGGACTCGAAACAGACGGTCCGCTAGCAATCTTTTTGACTTTGTGGGCTGGTGCAAACAAGCCCAATTTTGGATCACATTGGAAATACCTGGAAGGTTAGTAGAAGATGAAAAGAACTTGAGGAAAATAAAAATAATTAGAAAATAAACGAATTAAAGAAAACTAAAATTCGAAAGGAAGGCTTAAAACAGAACTACAATTTAAAAGAAAGGTTTGAATGAAACCACAAATGTTTCTAAAGGAAAATTGGTCATGGAAAGGTGGTAATATAAAGGATACGCGGTAAGAGGTAATAATTGCGATTCGATAGCCCTGAAAGAAGATGGTTGGTCAAGTCAAGAGTTCAAAGCACGACCACGAATAGGGACAAAAGTTTCTAGGTTTGTATAAAAATCTCAAAGATGTCCCAGTTGACAACCAACCTTGTCCCGGCAACAGCGCCATCGTTTTTACCCACCGGTTCCTTCAACTCAACCCCACACCAAATTCCCTTGGCAAAACCTGTTTCCCCAAGATACCGGAGTACTCCTTTACGTGTATCCCCGATCGACACGATATCTCCAACATTCAAGTCCTTAGGGATCTCAGTGCTATCAGGGGTTCTCACGGGGGTTGTCGTTCGCTCTGCGGCCTTGGTTCGTTCTATGGCAGGAGTGGATGAGACGCTCCCACGAGGCCGATAGTTCGGGTCCTTGACATCAGCTATTTTCTGAAGCTTTTCGAGTTTGACAAACACGCCGTAATTTGGCTGGCACTGGAAATAACGCACACCCGCAACTGTTCCATCATTTTTGCCAACTGGGGTGTCCAGAACAACTCCTGCCCAATCGCCTGTGAAAACAGAAATTGTGCTTTCTGTACAGTGTGGCCTTTCAAGATATGCTCTTCTAACTGAAAGACTCTTCCTAGGCTAGAATTTTTTAGGCACAGGAATGGTCTTAAATTAAATACCTTCAAAAATTGGGGTTTTGGGGCGTAAACAATATTCCGACAGTGAAAAGGCATGATTTTGGGCTGTAATCATTTGAAACTGCCGTATCTGAAAACCTCAGTTATACATACAAACTTTTCATTCTTTTTAGCAAAATAAAAAATGGCACGTTATCAATATCATCAAAAACTGCTCAAAATGATAGAGAAAGCTTTATTCGATGAATTTGACGAAAGTCGTTCCTCACGAAAAGCTTTCCTTGCCGACCCGATGGACCTGATCCCGGTTAGATATTCCGATAACAATAAACCATAGACCATGATAGCAATGAGAAGCAATCAAAGCCTGATTCTATCTACCCTAACCCCCTCCACCACCGTCCCCCTTCCCGAGCCAAATTGCATTTTAAGCCATATTAACCATCACCCACCCTAAATAATCCGTTCACCAAGGATCATAGCAGTAGACTCAAGTAGGCATCCAAACTGCGAAGGGAATCAAAAATTGCCTTCAGATCTCCCAGTCTTAGTTTCTCAGGTATAAAAAATGAAGACATGTTGGTGCATTTCCATCCCAAGTTACCACACGCATACTCCATCATCAGTACTGGGGGGGTGGGAGGGGCAGTTCAAAACAAAGAAGGCAATGACAACATCGTTCCCAAACAAATGAAACAAATGAAAAGCTTTTTTTTCCATAAACGCCAAATTAAAAAGTTATCCTTCTCCAGAATTCCTCCCCTACCCTTAAACCCAATATCTTTTACTGACATTATGAATTATTTTGTGCATATTCAATGGCATCACATGCTGCTTTAAGGCATTACTTTTCTATTTTTGCATTAGCATTAAGCTCTGAACTGGCGTAAAATTTTCAAATTCACACAATGTAACAACTGATGTGGAGAATCAAAAACAAATATTTTTAGGAAAATCAAAACACTATTAAATGTACAAAGATCTGGTGTTTCAAATACCTGCATGTCTTAAAAATTTATTCAAGGAATTTCAAGAATTTTAAAAAAATTGCTTGATTGTTTTGCCCTAACTTGCACCTTGTTTGCTTTGATTTGTGCTAATCAATGGATCAATAAAGCATCCAATAGAAAATTTCATACATTGGCAAGACAAGAGATCAATCACAAATACTTTATGCCTCTGGGTATAAAATCGGGCATAATTTAATAATTTTTATTCATGTGTCATATTAGGGGCTTGGTGAAGGGCAACAAATAGCTTGAAAACAGACAACAAATTCTGTACCTGAAAGCAATTTCATTTCACAGTCAAATCTAACAATGTAGCAGGTTGTTTTATCTTGAAAGTAACAATGCCACATGTTGAAGCAAAACAAAAGATTTATCAACAACCAAAGTACTTGTTTTCCTTTCTCTCTTCGCTACATTTGCATTGTTTTGCAAAGTCATTTGGCTTGCATGTGAAATAATATGCAAATGCCATTAATTACTAGAACTCAAGGACCTTGTTGGACACACTTTGATTCCTGTTGAATGGCAGATCCTAATTTATCTCTATATAATATAAATTTATCATTTCTTTCAAAACTTCATAAAAGGAATACTCAGTGTCTAATATCTAATATGTTGCACTTACTTTTAACACCTAGCCTTGCTGCTTCACTAGTGAATGAATCAACAAGACTAAGATCTGAATAATTATCATGCTTTCTAATGATTTTCGCACAACATGGCAACCAAAAAAAATTTTCTAAGCTTCCTAATACAATAAAAAATTCAATTTATTTTTTGGGATACTACTTTCAATCTTAGGTTAGAAATTAATTTGAAAACCTATATGAATAGTTTTAGAACATACTTTCCATTCTTGATTTCCATTTAGGCCTTCTTTTAAATTTAGATTTACTTGGGCAAGCAAGGCCATCATTTCACCTTGGAGTTTTGAAATTGACCTACATATCAATACAAAATCCTGCTTTTGTGTAAACAGAAAGAATAAATCTTTTTAGGTCCAAAGGAGATTATGACTGGACGCTGGTTATCTGTAAAATCATCAATTTCATGCACTGCCAATTTTAAATCTTCTTTCATTTTGTTGTTGCATTCATTCTTGTTGAAGCCATGTTCATATACTTATTAAGCTGCTTGCTTGCAAATTTTCAGTTAAAATGAACAATGCTTGCATCAAATTTTCAGTAGTTCAAAACCTCTCCTGGTCAAAGTCGACATCCAACAAGCACATAAAATTGTCTATCAAATAGCATTTAGGTTCTTGGAAACTTATTAGAAGGAGTGAAAAGATATGCATAGGAAACAGAATTATGATGCCTGCATTCTTTTCAAAATATTATCCTAAACAAACAACCATATAATATATTCAGCCATCATTTGCACCATTCTATTTCATTAGTCAAATTAAATTAACATATATCATACCAAAAAATTGATACAAAAATAAAATGAAACACATCATTTCAAAACATTTAATTATGAACAATGAGCTTGAGTGAAGATGTTAAACGAAGCAACAAAACTAGGACTTACCTTTTGCAAATCTTGTTTCTCCAACAAATTGAATAACCCCTTTCTTTTCTGTTCCTGTGATATTTACTCGGTCTCCAATTTTCAAATTCTCAGGTTCACTTGATACGCCCCTTGGCTTTACAACTGAAGTTGCAGCCCTCTTGATCTGTGACAAAGAGCCTTCTCGCTTTACTGCTCCTGGTGTCTGTGTGGGTGTCGGTCTGGATGGGGTTTTCATACTTTCTCTTTTGATTTGCGGTATTGAAGACTCCCTTTTCATCTGGGGAGTGGATGACTCGCGTGTGATTTTTGGAATCGAAGTTTCCCGCTTCATGTTTGGAATGGAAGATTCCCTTTTCATTACGGGTAGGTGTGATTTGGTGAAGGAGTTCTCCCTCGACATTGCACCAGGAGTCGACATGCCAGATGATCTGCCGTTAACAGCATCGTTGGAAGCCGCAGATTGCCCCCTCGGCACAACTTTCGATGACTTAGATTTTGATGGAGTTGGTAGGCCACTCATTGCATTCAACGACCCTTTAGCAGAAAAAGCCCTAGGGAAACCAAATACTACATAACAACACAAGAAGAATTTAAGAGTATTTCGTTTACTCCATACGTGTTTGCAGTCTAATAGATTCTATTTATTCGAGACAAAAAGTAGGATACATCCATAATCAAATGATTTGATCCAACAAGCGACCTCCAACAACCTTCGATGAATGTAGCTTAAGTACTCCCAGTTTACCAACAGTTGTTGTTCTAACGTACCTTAAAAGACAATACGAGATATGCCAATTAAAGCCACAAAAATGTTGCTAAACAATAGATCTGCTTGACTTCAGTGTCCGTTCATTTCTTCCATATCAATTTGTTTTCAAACAAATCAGAATATCAAGGGCACAATACGTTGTCGGCTTTAGGCCGCCTTACCTGACCTGACAACGAGGCCACTGCATGACGTAATCTTCCTATCAAGTAGCCTCTATATTTTTACAATAATGACTGTTTATGAAGTCAGGAAAGATTATTGAGAGTAAATAACAGCATCATTTTGCCTAAATTTCACCACATTACCCCTATCACCCTTAGTAAATTATTTACCTACAAAACAATTCTACTTTTCAAAGGAAAATCTAAAAAATGTACAGAATCGATTCACAGCATAGAGGATAGGAATGAGAGGATGAGCGTTTCTAGAGATTTTGTGTAAAAAACAACTCATTTAGAGGAAAGTTTGTTGATTTAGAGTTAACTTATAAAAACGGGTGGACATAAACAACATCTCTGTGCACGACAAAGACCCAGCATAAACGTTCAAAGTGCTTCCGGTGCCGTGGTTAATACTTTGGCTGCGGATGGAAACCAATACTTGAAAGATAGAAGCGGTCGGCCAAAATGACTGTGTTGGGTTTGTCCAAGAGAGGAGAAGACAAATGCGAAACTGCAACTATTGTTTAGTAGGCCCAGTTTCTGCTGTTCTTAGGGTGGGCAATTCAGTCCGGCCCACCCCTAAATATTGCCAGGGCTTTAATTGGGGGGAGGGGTTATCTAAGCTCTTATCGGGAGTCAGCTGCTTAGAAATTATATCATCAAGAATTCAAATTATATCATTAAGAGCACACACAAAAAACTAAGGCAATAGCCAGTACATAGAGTCATAAAACAGGAACTTTGCTTTTTATACCAAGCCCCGTGAAAGTGGCGACCATGCAATGATGGGCTTCCAGGAAAGTCTTGATACGCAATATCATTGGCTGTATATATGATTTCAAATATTGTGAGAAAAATTTCAGCGCTCAAAATGAATAAGAAAATTCATTGCATTACTGCAGGTACCATGCGTTCAATTAGATCTATCCATCAAGATAAAAAAAAACCTGTGCTACAAGAAAATAGCTTTATCGTGGAATTGCGATCAGGAAAAAAATTCATCTTATGCGGAACAGCCAAGATTCAACCAAACGGCTATCAAAAAATTGCCACGGATGGAAATTAGAAACATGCGGTATGCGTTCTTCCTTCTATTCGAAACTTCTCCTGTCCTCATGTTCCCTTCAACCATGTTCGAAGATAAAAACGAACCGCCTCGGAGGATAAGGTCGAATAGGATCTCTCTGTTGTTCTGGCATCCTTTAACCAACCTAATACCGGTGTCTGAGGTATTAGCATTGGTCGCAATAGAATGCAGAACGCCATGCGCTTTCTTACCCCCTGACAACTAACAATAATTGCTCTCTCAAGCTAATATAGTCATTCCTTTAGACTTGCACGTCTATAGCAGGCCTTTTACTCTATAAATAAAGTATTAAATACTAGGTATTTAATGTTTCTTGTCAATAATAATTTTTTATTCCATGCCTACAAAAAATAATGAGCAAAATATGGCAAGATGCAGCGAAATGAGCAATTCTTAAAAACTCTTCCACCATATCCCTTCGCCGCGGTCCATATGGAAATTAAAGATTTCAGCAGTGGAAATGTCTACTTCCTCCCATGTAATCGTAACTTATAAAGACTTAGACCCGTACAACTTCAATTGACAAAACATATACATAACACACTAAAAAAAATTATCTAGAGAGCACAAAAATAAACATTGAGGCTGAAGGAGAATGTTGCTCAAGATGTGTTCCATGTTGTCCTAAAAAGCAAGCCTTCTTCCATACTTGCAAGAAGCTGTTTTTTTGTTTTCTTCAATTTATTTTTAGTCAGAACCACTGTGACGTTTAAACCTGTTAGTTATAATCTCCTAGATTCCTATGAAACGTGGTCCGAGTTTTCCACGCCCACCACAAAGACACGTACATGCTGATAACAAAACCTGCTCGAAAATATATTAAACGATTCGTTCATAATTACAGACAGAAATTTTTTACCTTGGTACGGAAAATGGAAAAATTAATCAGAAAATCGATGAAATCCTGTTCAAGAAGATGGTTAGAAGATTAAAGGAAATACGTACCTATAACTGCTATACTGGGGTAGAGACCTGATTGATGAATTACTCTGAACACTGCAATCGCTCGAATCGGAACAGACACTCCATCTCCTACTTCGCTCCTTTATCTCGCCTTTCTTCTCTTGTAAATAACGACGGATATCGTCCGTTCTCAGGAGCCTGATACGAGAAATAAAAACACAGCGTGAATTAGTTTAATAATGAAATCACATGTGATTTGATGGTATACTGCTATATGTAAATGACCCGATTGTTGTCATGGCCTATTTACCTCTGCTTGTTGGACATACTAGTCGGCTACGAGTCATGATACTCGGCCAGTTATTAAAGAATCCTGGTTGGCAGGCTACGAGTGCTGTCTTGGATATTGCAGTTATGACAGAGGCGAAACCGAATCGATTTCTTGATTATGTGAATGACTCCATCAGTTTTAGCGTCCGGTCGATTATTCACAAGACAATGTGCAGCCTTTGTTGTGAAAGACAATACTCGAGTCCTGAAAACCGAACGCTGTCTATGAGGGTATTCTACTGCGTCTTCGAGCAAGGCCGGATTAATGATGGGTCTTTACCAACATAGAGATTAACCATTATCTGCTCTTTAGGACAGAATGGACGAGACAGGCTATGGAGTGACGGGGGTTCTCTGACCAACGATGTACACAAATGTTGCTCTACATCATGTTGAATGTCTGATTATTTACAATTCTTTTTGCTCAATAAATGATGGAACAGAAGGGGGGCAAGCTTAGGGGCCACGATGCACTCTTGATTTAAGAGTCTTTTTAGCGCCCAGGCCTCAAAACGAGGAGCCGACGCAAGCACTCAGTCTCTAAGTGTCCGTCTACCGTAAATCCTCGAATAAAGACACTTCAAATACCGTAAATCCCCCCCCCTCGAAAAAGCCCTCCCCCTCGAATAAACCCCCATCCACAAATATCAAAAATAAATAAGCCCCCAGGGGGCTAATTCGAGGATTTACGGTATGTGTTTCCCATTAAAAATTTTGAGTGAGCCTTGAATTTATGACGTATCATTTGTATCTTCACTGGAAGGCTTTGAGCCTACTTCGTGAGATTCATATTTCAGTTTTTACTTCACTAGTTTTATCGACGGCCCTTATTTTGCCAGGAATAAGTGCTGAGAAAGAACGAATAAAAAGGCAAATTGTAGGAGCTGGTCCCTCCAATAAATGACCTCTCCAGCCCAGCCACAATTTGCTTCTTCAGATAAATGCTTTTTCCGCAACCTATAGATCAATCTTACACACAATTTGGATGCTTCAATTTTTACTACGGGGCAAATTTTGCTACCCTTATAAATTAATCACACCTGTCTGCAAATATCGCAGCTTTTAGTGCTTAACTCAACATCAAGCTTTCATAGTGAAGTAGAAAACTTATATTTTGGGTAACTGTAGCAAACATCAGCTTTTTACTCATCATTTTCACTAGTTTCCCCCTTTTCTGTTCGTCTACAATATTGCTGCATTCTGTTACCTCTTGATCTTCGGATTCAAGATGCTCTTAGGTTCCCAAAGAATTTAAAACTCTGCTCTAGCACTCTGTCCTGTCACTTAAATAGCTTGTAACTTGATTTGCTTGCTTTTCTGAAGCCTCATACCAAGATTAGAGTAGAATTTGCCTTTGGTGGGTATGAAAATTTACTTATTATTGTGGTGGCCTATCTGACACACTGCAATGTCAAGTTTAAAGTGCAGGTACTGTGATCATTGATTGTACGTTCTTATTCTTTTCTTTCCTATAAAGTTTTTCCTTACAATATTTTCTTACAATAACAATAACAAGAATATTCATTCAATGAAGCCTCTCTTTCGTAGGGCCTCTTTATGGGCCTACATATTCATGTTCTGCCTCGTCTTGATCAATCCTCATCTCAAAAGGCCCCAGTTAGTGGTTAAGTTTTCAATAGGCAGCCTTTTCATTAGATTCCCCTCTAAAACAAGCCTATGGGCTGAATCCATAACATGCCTTAGTCTGAATTACAAATAGGTAAAACATTCAGTAAAATCTTTGACAATTTCCAACTGATGAAAGCTGCCAAATAGTATGCACTGAACCCCATGACGAACTTTGTCCCATCACTGTTAAGCCGGGTCGGAAAACGTTTTCGTTGAAGCAGAAAGCCACATAATCCATAACTACGTTGTGATAACTATTGACAACTACGTGCTATATCAAAGTCACGTGCTCGCGTTGAGGACTGGCGTATACCTAGGCATTTTTCCTTTTGCACCACGTGACCACTAACATCCGATCCCTTTGATTCTAGGAATTAAAAGAAAAAAATTCGATTATCTTATAACATGAACAGGATGACGAGCAAAGCTCAAAATATCACTATGATAAAGCTTTCCAGTTGCTGTCAGCTACAATCAATCAATCAATCAATCAGTCAGTCAATAAATCAATCAATCAATCGGTTAATCAATCATAATTGGCATTTCTTCATTGTAAGGAACGCAAGGCGTGAATCGATACTTTCCATCGCGCCCCCCGTGTCTACTAATTACCCTCATCTATATTAAAATTTTGACTTGACAATGTTTACTTTGAAAACATTTGTCATTTAAAATAAAAGTTTCAAGACGACGAAACCTTTTGCTTCTTAGAATACCTTTGGTTATAGACTGGTAAGCCCTGGTTTTTGAAATCTGTATTTAGCAATCTACATCACTAAATTTGTGTACATCACTTGCTAAGTTTCTTCAATTCAATTTATCAAAGTTTTGCCATTGTTTTTGTTAAAGCATCCCAAATATTGAAGGAAGGGACTTTTACACCGAGTTCCCGAAATATTTTTGGAAGAGGTCTGCATATAACAATAAAATGTTCACATCTTCATCAAATTTTATTTCTGTCATAAAACTTGGACGTCGCTGGAGTACTTAGAAAGTCTATTTCAATTACTTAGCACTTGAAGAAATATAACAATCGGGGAGATAATTGCAAGACTATGGTTTCCGTTGTGCAAATTTTTATTCTTCTTCTGACTCTTTAAAAACAGCAATTTTCTATCAAATTCTTTCACAGAGCAAGACCGGCAAAACATTCTGTTATCAAGGAAGATGACGTAATGTCTATAGTTCAATATGACACCTATTTGACGTTCAGCTCGTGTTGGACGTTTGGGGAATTTGTACCTGTTACACCAGTCAAGACACATTTGGGAAAATTTAGTTAGTCACCCGCTCAAGTGACAGAAATCAATATTTGCAACTTTTTTCATCTCCACCTGGTAGGTTTGTGCCATGACTAATTTTAGGTATGAAAGTAGGTTTGCTGATATGATGAAGTCACATTATTCATTATTAACTTGATACACCTGAAAGGATAGTTCAGCAATCGAAATAAAGAAATAACTATACTTTTGAGTTCTTTGAAATATCATCTGGGTACTCTGCCGAGAGCACGACCTTGGCTATATCATTTTGGCAACAACGAAAAACCTACGTAACTACATTGGACTCGAGTTCCCGTATGTAAATATGCCCGTTGCCCTCTCTTGAGTTCCGTTTTTGGTATAAAGTTGACAGGGTAATTTCCCTTTCAAATCCTTACTAATGCTGCAGAAATCCACACGGCTTTTAATAAAAATGCTAAAAAAACATGTAGGGTATGCCATCTAAAACCGACTGGTTTTCCCTTTTATTGTGATTCCAATTATTAATGTATAAACAAGGATGATAATTCTCTTGTCTTTTGAATTTACAAAAATTTATCCTAAAGAATGTTTTCGCGTGTGAAAATTGCGATGTTGGAAAACATCCAAAGTCTTGTTGTTATTTCGATATTCTTTGATTAGAAACTTGGGTACCCAAGCCAAAACAGCAGCATTATATATATTTTGGAGAAATACAGTAATGGTATATTCGTGAATCTTTACCGGTGTTGATATCAAGGAGAAACAGTTACTTTAACTTTCAGAAAAAAGTAAACAATCATTGAGAATGCAACAAAGCAGTTTACAGTCATCGATCCTTACCGAAATCCGCTGTATCTTGAAGAACAAATTTGCACAGATAGAGTTGCTTCAAGTATCAATGGAAGTAAATATAACGGACCATTTCATCACACCACTCACGACTATATGAGGAATAAAGCCGAATGTTGTTTTGGTTCGACAGCAGCTCTAAGTCTTTGCGTCTGTTCAAACACGCCAATAAACCATAAAGGATATTTGTGGTATCCGCTTCCAAAGAGGTAGCTAGAAGGGGGGCTTTCCAAGTGTGTCAATTGTCTTCCTTGGAACGAAACATGAATCACACTTTCAGAAATGAAATACCTGAAAATTACCACGAATGGCATTAATTGCCATCATAAAAGGGGATTTCGCGAATCAAGTCGCAAGCCTTTATGCCAAGACCTGTTGAGAATAGTCATCATCTTACACGGCATCCGTCATATTGCATGACATCCTCAATGAATGGGTCAATTTCCAAACACATTACGTAGTGTTTCATTTGTTATGCACAGGTTCCTCTCGCTGCTGTCGCGGTCGTTTAAGTGGACGTTTAGCAAGGAAATTGAAAGCAAATTCTTTCAGTCCAAGGGCAGCCTTGTTCTTTTGTAGCATGATTTAACCATTCTTTTCTAAGAATTCTAAAGCCATGTCCAAGCTATCTTCCTTATTTCTGGAGCATGCAGTAAAATGTTCAAACCTTAGTTCCTGGTAATAATGTAGATTCCACTTGAGATGTGCCGGGACAGGTTTTTGGGTTATACAGCTTTTCATTTTTAGGAAATGTTTGTATGCCACGCCCCCTTCCCATCAACCCACTGTGCCCCATTAGCAGTACGAGCCATAATGTTTTTAATCTCACTAATGGTATTATTAGGATCAGATGAAGCAATTTCCATGTACAAAGTTCTTGAATTTTCACATAGTTTGAAACCTACCAGCTACATTTCTTATAAATCTTTTTGTGGCAGCTGAATCTTTTTATGCGCATGCGCTAATGATGTCTAGCCCAGGATAAGGCCTTCTAAAAAAGTAACGTCCGAAAATAAGGCGAAATTACTAGCCGAAGGTTGTCTCAGCGATATATCATTATTACGGTGCAATAATACTTTGTGTGACCGGGCTGCAATGCCTGTTTGTTGAACCTTTGCAGAGCAACAAATAACACTTTTCAAAGCTATAGCTTCCGTCTTCCATAATTCTCCCCTCAATTTTGTTCGAATGCATATAACTCAAAGCAGACAGGCAGGTAATTCCTTCATTTTCATTTGTGTTTGTAGTTTACGCAAACAGCCTCGATCTTAAGAATTTACAGGTAGATAGGAAATCGCATGGAAAACAACGTGAATGTCAAATGTGGTGATAAATGAAGATTCAGAATACAACCAGGGAACACACCAGGCAGTTTTCTACACTTGAATCAACTCGTTGGGTGTTTTCAATCGATTTCAGAAAAATATTTTCATACTGCCTTCCAATGTCGTAAATAGAACCACTTTTATCAGTCTAAATGTGCATTTTCAACATACCTTTGAATGTCTTAATATGAGCAGGGATGAAGCTGGGGCAAATTTTTAGGCCCTGTCTCTAGTGTATTTATCTGTATATTTATATTCTATCTTCTATATTTATCTGACAAGCAGCCTATTTAAGAACGAATGTTGAATGGGAGCATCGATTCTTTTTGTTATTGTTTTTAGCAATGACGTAATTGAAGGGACCTGCCCTGATACGGCAAATAATTCTGCTATCATAGATACGATAACAATAATTTTAGCTTCATTGAAAGTTGAAATGAAATTACCGACAAATGTTTTCTTCTTTGAGTTTAATTGATTTTGTTAAGCTCAAGCGTTGCCGCATCCACAATTTATTGACAAACATAGTTGTTATCAATAAGTACAGAAATGTAATATAGATTGCGGCAGAACAGTAACTTGACAAGGCAAATGATAGATTTTGAATAGAGTTTTGAGATTTAATGAAAGTGTCATCTATAAGGGATTTGTTGGGGATGATGAAGGCCAATCGTTACATGTGTACAATTTCAATGTAATAGAACTTGCCTCATTATTGGACATTTCTACGTATGACATCCTATGACTTCTATACACGAAATGAACAAGGCAAAACCCTCTATGCAAACCACACTAAGATTGTGAACTAGAGTCTTGAGTTAAACAATATTTTGGGGGTTAGGCCCTAAACGAATTTTGATCTTGCCGCAAGTGAGCAGACAATATAAATAAATATTTACTTACCAACAACCAATAATGTCGATAATGACCTCAACCTCGACAGAATTTCACTAATTCCCCCTTCGAGTGCTTATGCATGCAGCTGGATGTTCCCTCCACTCTTCCTACCACTTCTGCAACAATGTTTGATAGCGCGTTTCAAGGAAGTTCGGTAGCTATGTTTTCAATACCGCCTCATGGTACGAACGAGGTACGTATGAATAATAGATGATTGGGGATGGAGTCTTTCGCAGGTGCCTTTAGCTCGGGATATGAGTTTTATGCGGCTTAATAAGCTATTCAATCCTCTCCTTGTGCAAAAGGCAGAGACTCGTTGATTACAATAACAAAGTTTATAAATCACTTTTCAAAAGGCCTTTGGCACGGCTTCTCAACCTCAACAATGATTTGGTAGAAACACTGAATTATGAAGCACTTTATGTGGACGAATACGTCAACGAATTTATTACCCTTCAGCTTAGCGTAATTGAGCTGTTTTGACCATTGTGTCTTCTGCCTAGAATTAGCCAGTAACTATAAATGAGAAAATGAAGTCGTTCCTTTAGCCTCGGTTTGTTTGATATTTCATTAGGTAGCCAGATGGCTGGTTGATATGGATAATCGTGAAGGCAAGTAATTCGATTCAGGCTTTTTATTATATCCTGGGTGTTTACAAACACTGGCATTTATATAATATAAGTCGAGTGCTATTTTTATCAATAGCTAAGAATTGACGAAAACCTACCCGATGGAATGTAAACCAGATAATTATGTTGGGTGTCATTTCAGGTACCTGCGTTCCAGTCCTTAAAACTGCGATCAACAGCTTGGCTTGAAAGGAGTGGTGGTCAACTATTTTTCGTGCTTGTGTTCTTGTTAACGCCGGAATATGTTCGTATACAACGTACAGCATCCGCTTTCGTTAAAAAGTTCGTTATGGCGTTAAAAAGTCGCGTTTTACTTTCAAAGAAAATTTGCTAGAACTGGGTGGTATGACGTTCTTATAGTAGATCAAAATAAAATGCAGTGTTAGATAAATGCAGAGTTCCACACATGGTAGCCTTTAAGACGCAGAATCACAAACAGTTTTATCAGATATTCATTGCATATATTGGAGAAAATGGCGACGGGATCCGAAAGAGGCTGCCTGGATAGCAGATAGTAAACTTCAGCCTCTCTTTAGATACATGCTCACCTGCTCATCGAATGACGAACTAGAACCCAAATTTAAGAATAGAAAAAGAACCCTGGGCGAAACGGGCTGAAAATTGCCTACTAACAAACAGAGGGTTGTAGAATGCTGTCAATTTTCAAGTTATCTTTCACGTGATAAGTTTGCTTTCATGTGAAAAGAAATCAACTGCGAGGTTAAAACATCATGTGTGCATTTTTCTTGACAGCCAATCAGAATGGCGAAGCTTTCATATTGACTCAATAATTTTTTTCAATTTGGGTACACTTTCCATTTACCATGACTCAATGCCTTTAAAGCTCTCCTACCTCGATTACTTATATAAGGTAAATTGTCTGAAACGCGTCTATGATCTTGCGCATCGCACCTTGAAAGCAAGGGCCTTGATATTAATTGATGACAGCTAGCCTACTGCCACTACTCTGACGTCCCATTGAGGTGTAGGGAAGGGGATTATTACAACTAAGGTTTACTTTTGGATTTTAGACACTTGATAATAATAGTAGCTATGATAAGAAGCTAAACCGTGACTTGGTTTCATCCCTACATTTAAACTCTCGTTTCAACTCAATTAACTCAATTTCGATGTCAGCTCAACTAGCTGTTAGTACAGTTGTCTAATTTTTCAGTTTTTCTGTTTCGTTTAGTGAACTTCACAATAGCAAGAAATAGCTGAACTAGTTTAGTATGCAAGAACCTGTTTCGCTATATATTGTTATTCTATACCACGAAGCATTGAAAAGAATTTCTATGCCATTATTTAGCGCGTTTGCAAGTAGAAAGAGAGAAACGAAACTCACCTAAAAGCATTATTTGACATATGAGTAAAATGTACAACAAATCTAAACTAAGAATCAGGTCCACGGACATGTGGACTTTAGGATAGTCAAAACACATGCTAAAACCAAAAGCATTACTTCTAATTACTTCTAATTAAAAGGTCACTCTTTGTTATGCCATCAAGGGGGATATTTATTACCTGCAAATCAAGGTAGGGTATCGTTCAGAATCAGTACGATTCTTGAAAAGCGGAGCACACTGAATTGTCTACAAACAATCAAGATTCGCTGCGAAGGAGTAGGGATTAACTGATTTTCAGTTACATGGGGCCAGGCCAGTAAAAAACACTGTTGCCAGATCTTCCAGAACGAAAAGGTATGGTCTCAAATAGAAGGCAACCAGTAACAGAAGCATTAAAATTTTGATTGAAATGGAACGGTTGCTAATGTCTCAATACATTTGAAAGGCCTAGGCAGGTCAGTCTTGAGGGTTCGGCTTTGCATTAAAAGGGAACATACTGCTTTACTGTACACTTGAAAGCAACCAGTTTAAGAAATAATTGTACAACAGCATAGCCTATTTCAAACCAGCTAATTAAGCATTTCATGAATTATAGCTGGATCCAAGACAGAACGAAAAGCTTGAATCAATTATAACACTTGCTCTTTGGCAACAAATAAATTTAAATATCAAAAATTTGATAATAAATTAACAAAATAAACTTTTAGGACCAATAACCAAAATTTTCTCACTTTTTGGGGTAGTGTCACTGGCTTGCGGACACCGGAGAATAATTTAAGGGTTAATATGCAATAAATTACTGTTTTAGAATATGCGTAGAGAAGAAGGGGGGGGGGGCAAAAAAGCTTCACACAGGACACAAATCTTTAGCATCAGAAACAGAAACTAATCTAAGTCGGGTTGTTCTTTTGGCATGCTGCCTCTTATCTGCCTTGAAAGGCCGCTACTCGCAACCAGAAGCCCTCTGACCGCCCTGATCTCTGCTGGGACATTAGCTAGTATCAGGGAAATGTACCTTTATTTACAATCAGGATTCCATTCAAGTGGTTTGATAAAAATAAGCGGAATAGAACAAATCAGGCACAAGTGTTGCTAAATGAGAACAGAATTGGGTCTACAAGCACGGACAGTCAACCGTAAACAGGAAACAGCCATCAAGTGGGGATTGATCGCACAAATGCCTGCGAAAAAAGAAGGGTGCCAAAGTTCAATGTCTGTTTGAAGAGATCATCTACCTATTACAAACCATTTAGGCCCCCACGCGCTTCTTGAAGGCATCAATCCATCAAAAGCCAAATCCAGGAGGGGGCGTGCTAACATTGGAAATTGTTTCATTTCAGATGCGTATGCAAAAAAAATTACAGCAAATAACGGAATGCATACTTACAGTTCATCGATGATTCAACGTAGCGGTGACCTGTTTCTCTGAAAATTGCTGAAAAGTAAAAACAAAGTCGATAAAAAGTGACAAAGTAGAAGCTAGAACACCATGACTGGAAGTATGACAAAACCAAATGCAGCCTTTTCAAAATGATGTTCTTTAACGAGATCGCTTTTGCCAATGGTTAGTAGAAGATGATCACAATGAGCATTTGCCTAAAAAGGCTCTAATTTGCTCTGATGATACAACTTATTTAAAACTGGTCATCACCAAACTGGTCATCACCAAACTGGTCATCACCAAACTGGTCATCAAAGTGATCATCAACATTTAGAAGGCTGACATCTTTGGTGACGCGACAAACTAAGGCTCGTTTCATGTCGAATGGTTTCAACGTGAACACCCCCCGTTGTCATTGCCTTCGTCCTTTGCAATTGGTTTGATAAGCATCATTGCTTTGTAAACTTAAAAGCAAGCACTATAAGCAAACAGTGTTTCAACAAAAAGAAGGACATGAGTTCCCGCTTTTCACAAGATAACAGTGATTGTAACGGAGTGACTTTTACAATAACATTCCCACCTTTACCCTCTACAGACGATTCTCATCCAATCAAAATAGCCTTGATCTTGTCTTTATTCAATGAATCATTACCCAATCGCGCGACCTTTCCCTTCCAATCCATTTCAAACCCACCCCAATCCAGTGAATCTTACCCTAGTCTAGACATTCTTTCTCATCACAAAATGGCTTATTGAAAAATTATCGCAAATGAGAATTCACAGTAGATGCACAAGAAAATCAAACGGAGTATCACAAGGTGACTTCTTACCCTCTACCAGATGGTCTATCCCCTTGTCGTGAAGGGGCTGGCCTTTGGGACAACCTAGAAGAGTAGAAACAAGAATCATAAACACGGCAAAGGACCAGCAAAACTAAGCAATGAGATCTGAATTCTATACGGGTGAACCAGGTTTCAGATCAAGTAAAATCTGTCTGACGGCTTCTGAATATTGTATAGATCACGTTGAATAAGGACAACGCTGGACCACAACGAGGCCATAATGGTTGATGGTGATGTAGAACGGGCAGGCTTTTTTGGATGTTGAACCAAAGCTGATAGATATGTACGACTTGTGCGGTTCCGGGTCGAGGAGGGAGAAAGTAGCACCGGATGGTTTTTAGGTGATGATGGGGCGAGCATAATTGGTCCGGGCTGGAGAAAGCAGTATCATGACGTTTGTAATCATTGAACGTTGATGAGTGACGAGTTGGTTGGTGCCTACGAACACCTCTTGTTCATTTGAGCAGGGCAATTCAGGAAGAGACGATTGGAAAAATCCTGGGCACGAGCAGTGACATGAAGCATTGACGATTAGGTGTCAGGGGGGCGAGCGTTTGTAGATGATTTATCACGATGAGCCAGCTGGTTGGCACAGATCACAGTCCGATACAGTTCAACATCACGAAGCTGTTATTGGTTCAATGATCTTGGAAGGATTGCCCAAAACACGTCAAGTGTTGAAGAAATGTGGGAGCGATATCAGAAGGTGCGAAAGAGCAGGCAATCGTCGACATGGCATAAATTGGCTGTTCAACTACGCCGGCGCCTAATTCTATCCACGTCCAACTGGCAAATGACAATTGGAAGGCAAGCAGCTCCGACGCCATGATTTGAAGGGCTTTAGCTACTACAAGGTGTACCTCCAGGACGTTGCTTTGAACTTAAGGTGTCAAGTAAGAACTCGCTCGCAAAACGTCCGAAATCAGAATGAAAAACTTGATGACAGATATCAGGTTCCACTACAGTGGCTACGCGGTGATATGCAGACTTGACGGAGTGGATCGAAGATAAAGGGCCTTTGGATCGTTCCGGAATAGCAGACCGGAGTTGAGAAAACCCTGGAACTAAATGACCTGGAACGTAGGTTGTGCAGACATTAAGGCATTTCAAAACAATTAAAAAAATTCGCCACTTTATATGAGAGTTTCATTCTATGAAAATTGCCAAGCCAAAATTGAAAATAACGGTGAGTTGGGTCCGTGTCCGCTGGCCTTAAGATGAGTGATGAAGGACTGTCTAGGAACTCAAAAGCCAAGGCAATTGATATAAACGAAGAGATAATCTCACGAGAGAACGAGATGGTAATTGCTTTCCGACTTCGGACGAAGACGTAGATAAACCGACAGATAAAACATATGCGACAAACCTGCCACCTAACAGTGGTACGCCTCTTGGGGCTCGCTCCCCCGGCAGGCTGAAACGCTCGCTGCTTCCATCAAACTGGCGTTGGACACCCGGACCATTGCTGCTTCTCTTCGGAACGCGGCTGAACTCCCGCTCATATGCCTCGTCTTCATAGCTATTTCTAAAGTCACGTGCGGGCCGGCCGGGGGCCAAGTCCTGCTGCCGTCTACCGTTAGTTCGCGGGCCGGGATGGTCCGAGAAGCCGTTCTCGTTATATTGGTCCGCTCGACGTCCAGGGGGTGACCTATTTCGATGGGGCACTGGCGGGTGATTTCTCTCCCTTGATTCGAACTTATGGCCATGATCAAACGAATTTCTTGCTGGTGGAGATCTTCGAAGAAGACGGCTGCTCCTTGGGAAATCGTGTGCATTAAGGTTCCGTGAGGGTTCCATTTCCCCCGGGAACTCGAATGAGTGGCCTCTTCTAGGTGGCGATCTCTTGAATAGGAGTTCCCTCGGTGGTGATCTAGCAGTTGCGGGGCGTTTTAATGATGGTCTCTCTGCACCAAAAGGCGGGCCTTGGCGACTGGAAAACTGACCTCTTGGGGATGGATCGTACGCTGGTGGCCTCCGAGGAGGTAACCCCGATGATGACGCCCTATGTCCCTCTCTACGAGGTGACATTCTCGACCTTGGCGGTTCAAAACCAAAGTCTCTGGGAGACGATGGTCTCGCGCGTCCCATTCTTAGTGGAGAGCGCTGCGGAAGAGCGGGCCCTTCTTGGAATGACCTACGAGACCCCCTGGGCGGAGACTCCCTTCCAGAATACTTTAGGGGCGGAGTCCTTCGCAACGGAGGGCTTCTTCTATCAAAGAGCCCAGCAGGCCGACTAAAGCCCGGATCTCGAGCCGAGCCATCTCGAAGCGGATCTGCCGTGAATCGCTCGCGTGGGCCCGGACGCCTCTCGCTCACATCCCGTGACATGTCCCTTGCTCTTCCCTTAGCCATTCCGCGACCCCGGCCTCCTTTATCATCCTCACCGGGTGGGTTTCTTTCCTCGGACTGGTGTGATAGCTCGACCCGTATCTTAACCCCACACACACGTTGATTATTCATCAAGCGAGCGGCTTCCTCAGCATCTTCCGGATTTCTGTAGAAGACAAATGCGAAACCGGGCGGGTTTTTAGCCACCCAGACATTCTGGACAGGACCGAACTTGCTAAATTCCTGTTCCAGTGTGTCTCGGTCGCCATTTTCACCGAGATTTCCCACGTAAACCTTGCATGACATGATGGCCTACGCTGCAACAACCTTGACGAAAAACAAATCCTTTCAGTACGTTAACCAACTGAGAAGACGCGAAAAGAAAATTTGTTGTAGTGAAGTTGGGAGTGACTGAAGGTAGGTGAGTAATATTCACAAAGACGTGTATTGGCGAACATTTTTGACGTCACTTCATAACATTAGCAATTTCAGTAGCACAACTTCCGAGTGTATCATTCTACATACCGGAATCATTGGGTAAAGTAGGCCGAATTAATAGATTAGCTTGGACGGGTGCGTGACAGTAGTGACTTCTAAATCTGCATGTTCACAAAGAAAACGGAGTCCTCCCGTATTCAACCGAAGACTGAAGCTTTACACGACACTCCAGCGCTTTTGAGGAATCATAGACGCACGGTTCAGTTTCGAAGAAGACGATAAACGTCGATACAAAATTGATAGTTGTAAATTATCTGCATTCAGCAAAACCTGTCAACCAGGGAGCCCTCGACAAATACGCAATGCCAGAATATGAACTTAGCACAAATAATTTTTATGACTTCCAAGCAATTTGATGAGAAAATGACAGAGGCGTTTTTGAAGTAGCTGATTTTGTCACAATCTAATCGGAAGGGCTCTTGTAAATTGTGCCACGAAACCTAACTTGTGTACGTTCTGTTTTCTAATGGTCTAAACAAGGGCGCAAGAGTAGAACAATTCTTTAGGATTTGAAGCAACAGCAAAAACACCCAACAAGAGCATTTCGAAGGTGCCACTTCCACAACTGGTTCTCTAACGATGGCTTTGAACAGGTTTCGAATAGAAAAACGCAAATCGGTAAATTTTACCAAGGACCGACCTCCATTTAATCATAGCCTCTCTCTGAATTTTGAGAGGCTTCTGGAGAGTCATATTGCGGACAGTATCGGACGTCCAATAACAAAGATGCACAACACGCGCAATTGGCTTGTCGGTAAGTATGCAGGGCAAGGATTATGCTTCCATTTCAGATTGAGGAACCACCACGGTTTAATTGTGGCTGGAGATGTATCAACGCAAAAAATATAATGAAAAGGTAGCCATTCCTGGAGAATTACTGTTGTCACCTTCTATTGTTTTGTGGATTTAGGCAGGAGAAAGCCTGGACACTGTCACAGATTGTATCTGACTGGAAGCACATTTTAAAATGGTGAAATGTTGAGAAAATCAACAAAGGCGAAATTGCATAAACATGCAATTTCTTCACCAAATAACTATTAACGACAAACCCTTGCTGAAATTAAATACACCATTTTAAAAGTCCAAAGGTCCTTTTTTTCAAGATACTTCAGTTGCTTGATATCATAAATTTGGTTACTCATGAAAAAGACAAATGGAACCACCTATTTATCGAACCACATGCAGAATGTTGTCCTCTTCATATGTACGGCCTATACATCAGTTGTATCAAGGTTTCAGCACTCAGTTATGTCATCAGGGTAAATCAGTTAAGTGTAGTCGCTGCAGAGGAGTCCAGAACAATTCAAAGAAGACTTTTAAGTAAACAATGATGTGAACAATCTGAAATATCTTTATATCTCCAAGAGCATGTGACATTTCAGCTTTGAAATTGTCTATCAACATTTCCTGGTTTTCCAAAAATCGGACTTGCCACAGCTCAGTTGGCTGTATTGTTCAAGGCAACATAGGAGAGAGAAATGGAACTTTCTTCAAAATCTGTTTGGAGGATGCTATCAAGTATGTCTTTTGCTAACCTGTATCACACAACAACAACCCCATAACCCTGAAGTAAGGGTGAAAGAAACTTCATTTCATTTTTCTTCAAGGGGTTATAGAGCAATTTCATATTACAATAGCTTTCTGAAAATGGGATGACAAGACAAGACTTCTTCTTAGATCATTTTCTATGCTGTGAAAAGACAGTCTTCTTCATATCACAACACATTCTCATTGATATATCAAATAAAAATTCTATGGGTTTATGCATTTAATGAAGAAGCTTTAGTTTTTGCACTGATTTCAAGTACAGATGACCATGAACAGCTCTGCCTTTGAAACAAAGTTTATCCAGAAGATCTGACTGACCCTTCAAAATATATCATGATAAAACTGTAATGGAATATATTACAAACAGAGTGTGTTATATAATTCCATCCTGAGAAAAGATATGGAGAAATTATGATAAACTGAAATTATATATATTGTAACATCACATATGCAATTTAGGAATATCAAAGCCAGTACCCAGTGTACCCAGAACAATTGTTGGAAACACTTCATGGATAACTTCATGTCACATTTTACCAAGGGAAAGCTAACATTGATAATAAGTTATGACAATTGTTCAGCTTTTAGATATCCCTGGTCTTATCAAGGTCCAATATTTTGGAAAGAAAAAACCACCTTGGTTCCACAGGTGTGCTTTCAAAATCTACTGTGGTAGCCATTTTTGATTTTCCACCGGATATTAAAATAAGATTTTTCAGTATGCATTTTTCGTTCTATTGAGCTCCGTGTTGTTTAGTTTTGATACAACAAAGAAGGACCATTCCAGAAATGTGCTACCTCAGTTATTATGGGTAACCTAAGCCTCCCTCAGCAAACATCAACAACATGAGATAAATAGGCTGATGTCTCGATACTTCATTATTGAACTTCATTTCAATAGATATGATGCCTACGATATGGCAGTACCAAAGGCTGGCCACCGATAATAGGCCTAAAGGTATAAAGCCCCCCGTTGAAAATGGCCAAAGTGACGAATTGTTTACATTTGTACAATACCTTTCTAAGATATTATTCTACGAATATCAATGATTAATTGAGTATGAGAAACGCCGCCCTTATAAAATAAATGAACAAATTTTTTAAAGCAATTTCATACCTTCAGGTAGCGTCCTTTCCGTTCCATTGAGCATGCTTTTGTGAGAACCCTCCCGCAACGAAGGCGCCAATACTATTGCATCCTGGGATTGTACATTGGACGAGAAATCGCTTCTTCATTACAAGAGGTTTTTAGTTATCAATGCAAGTAATGCAAACATGATTCTATTTTCTGCGCAATGCAAACTTTACAAAGGTGACTGCCAAATGCAAGCTCCAAAACATTCCTCCGCATGTCCACGCAGAAAGTGTTCCACAAACGGCATTGGAAGTTTAACCTGGTCGCACGAAAACCGAATTCGGTGCTATACCAACAGTTTGCTGACAAGCCTCGTTACTTGATAAGATGTTCTAACAAATATCATTAGTATTCTTTCTGGACAGGCATTTAGCAAGTCTGGACGCACTCGCCGCTACACAGGAGCAGCTGAGCTGAAGGGTGGCAGAGGTAGGCATTCCATACTGTGGGGCGAACTTGCATTGCCGGCTTTGAAAGGCGTTTGTTGGGAGCTCTAAATGTTAATTAGCTAAATGGGCTTCACAAATGCAATGTGGGTTTGGATGGAGAGCAAGTTCTGTCATATAACATAGTAAACATTGGAACAGTTCATGATGACCACAGTCATTGACACACTATATATTACAATATTGGCCTAAGGCCATTTCTGGTTTCGATTTCTATCATGCAGTCTGGCTGGGCTAGTCCAAGTATCATCTGGCGATTTCTTCGGCTTTTCATCATCAGCGTGAAAATGCACATTAGGAAAAAGGCAGAGACGTGTCATGAACAAGATGTCAGAGCAACTTGATTTTTCAAAATAAACGACCAGAATCCATATCATAACACTCAGCTTGCTTTTTAGACAAACTACCTTTTCGCAAAAACTTCATAACGAGTATAAGCAAACATTTCAGTTGTAACATTGCACCATTTCACAGTAAAACACATTGTATTCAGAAACGGAAAAAACGCAGAACGATTTAAATGTAACTCCGTGAACTGTTGGATAAATTAACTGTAGGAAAGACTTTTTCAGTAGTGAATCGTAGTAGAGACGTCGGAAGCACGCACGAGCGATGGGCCTTTCTAGTCACCAAATGTGTGTTGCTTGCTGAGCATAATACAGATCATCGTTTCAGATTGTAAAAATATTTAAAATGCAGTAATCTTCAAGAAACAATCACATGCTTGAACTTTATAATTCGAATTTTTTAAACATGTTTACGTTTTATTGTCCATCAATCTTCAGTCAACAAATGTAAAATTCGCACAGTATAAGCGAAAACACAATATTGGAGCTACAATAAAAATCAAAGAAATAAGGGTGACAAAAGTTATTTTTGATTCCATGGAATGATTCAGGAATACTTTGGTCCACTGCTTGTGGTAAAAAGCAGCTTCTTCCCTCGCTGCTTCTTCTTGCCTTTTGTCTTCAGTTCAGCACCAACCATGTTGTTTGGCGACAGCTGGTTGTTGAACGCTGAACTTAGAGCATCACTGAAAGAAAGTGCAAACGAGGGAGCTGGGGACCAATCCTCATCGATGACGTCATTCACATTGCCACTGCTTGAGCCTGGGTAAAAGAGAAAGAGCCTCGGTTTTGCATTCTGTTTTATCTCGTAATCATCTCCATTAATGAAAGAAACGATTTTTTAAAATTTTGAGGACATCAGTAAACAGTTTCTAACAAAATCAGTTGAAATAGATCCATCATCACCAACACCCTAACTACTTACACCCCAACACCCTCACTACTTACAACCCAACACCCTAACTACTTACACCCCAACACCCTAACTACTTACACCCCAACACCCTAACTACTTACACCCCAACACCCTAACTACCTACACCCCAACACCCTTATTATCTTAAGAGTGGGACGCTTGCGAGCAGAAATCAAAGCGACAAGCGCACTGAGAACTTACTGGCTTCTGAGACGGTTCTCGCCCGGGCAACGTCTAGCCTCCGCGGCATGACCTGGGACCCTCTTTGCAATGCATTGGCAAAGGAGGAGGCACCCCACGTGGCAGGGGCTGCAGCTGAGACGAAGGCAGCATCAGGCGAGCCGGGTCCTATCTGAGATGGGAAATCTTCCAGACTTTGAAGATCCAAGCTTGCAGCTTCCACAGGCTTTTCTACGTCTGCAACGCAGGCATGAAAGAAGCATTAGCAGAAACCAACAAATAGGTGCCATTTATACATGTCTATAGTCAATTAGTGCATATACCTCTGAAAGAGACTGAATGGATGCACATAATCTCACTTTCAACATATAATTACATACATCCTTTCATGATCGATGCCTAGCATCGTTTCTAAAAAGAGTCTGGTCACTCTATAAGTTACCGACATCATCCTAATAACCTTTCATCGTGCATCCATCTGTCATGAAAAAGCTTAACCTGCAAACTTGCTTTCTCAATTGGCAAAATTTAGAAGTCAATCGTTTTTTTTTAAACATTTCCAATTTCCTAATGCTATCGCAGATGCATGTGTGCCACTAGAACCACTTCCATTAGGTTAAACATCATAAGGTTAGTAACTCTGTCTTGCTTTTGCCGTGTTAACAAATTTACTTGACGAGGCAGGCATAACAAGGACTTCAGGCCACAAACCTCTTCCAAAGCTATCAATAGTCATGCTCCTCTCGATCTTCCTTTGGAACTTCTTCTCGTCCCGTTTCTTGCGCTGCCTGGCTAGCTTCCTTTGCTGAAACTCACCAGCAAACTTCGCCAGGGTTTCTCGCGACAGAATCGGTGGTTTGAAGAACAGCTCACAAAACGTGAACTCGCAGGCAAGCGGAAGATGGCTCAGGTAGCGAAAGCGCCTCCGCAGCTCCTGAAAAAGAAGTGGTCATTTGATCTCTTGATTCGAATCTCTGATTAGAAAAATCATTAGTTTCATACTGCAAAACTTACAACAGCAAAAAGGAGCAGAACAATACTTCTGTTGGTGTTGATGGATAGTCCGTATCATTCTATTGTAATTCAATTCATACTATTGGGCAAGCCAGGTCGTCTGTTCATTTTGTTTTTATAGATTTTCCCTACATATTTTGGAGATCGTCTTTCCACTGGGACTCTTCTAAGATTTGTGAGTGGATGCTAATTAAAACCTCTCACGTGGTTTAAGATGCATGATGCACAACTGACTGTATATTTTGTCAGCTTTGCTGATGTTTCACCATTTGCAGACTCTGGGGATTGCTGGACGTAAAAATGCTTCAACTGTGCAGAAAACTACGGTTTTGTTGTTCTGTGTTATTTATAAGCTGGTATTAAAAGAAAGCATTTCGTAAACCATTTGTTTCCTCTTGTTTCCTGTATAAATAACGATTTTTTGGCGAGTCTTTCGAATATAATGTGCTGAAATTTAAAGGGCACAAAATCTCCGGCGAAAACCATGTCTTACATAAGGGACTTCCCTTTTGTCGTTCTCAAACAATCGCATGCATTTTCAGGATTAACAAAGTGGAGGGCGATGATGACAGAGGGTTAACGAGACAGATGACTTACTGTAGTCATGCTGTGGGACTCCGTGTCCACAATCTGGGCTGTGATTGTCTCTGGGCATGACTGCAGACTGCCGTACTCCGTGACCAGACATCGGACATTCACGGGCTGCAGGTAAATGTTCTGGCCATCGACAGCTGAATGAAAATTGCAAACAGTTTAGAAGTCATGTACCACGAAGAGGTCTTCGCCTAACGCTGAAGACGGGGGATAGGTACTGCAGCGAACTAGTACAGAAAACCGGGTGAATGTCATCATCTGAAATTGAATCTCCAACAAAAGTGTTTTATGAGAGGCCGCTGCTATTATTTCTGGAAAGCATTACTGTCTCTTCCATTGGCAATGCAGCATTTGTTGATATCAGCCTCAATCCAAGACAATGATATCAATGATATCCAGACGGCAAATTAAATTTGAGATCTCCCCGGCTTCTTTCTTGTTTAGAAAAATGGGCAAAACCAAGGCCAACCCGTCGCACATTTAATCGCTCAAGAAAATAGTCGCTTAAGAGCATAGTCGCTTAAAAGCATAGTAGCTTAAAAGCATTGTCGCTTAAGAAATTAGTCGCTTAAGAAATAGTCGCTCAAGAAAATAGTCGCTCAAGAACATAGTCGCTTAAGAGCATAGTCGCTTAAGAGCATTGTCGCTTAAGAGCATAGTCGCTTAAAAGCATAGACGCTTAAGACATGGACAATCCCTTCCCCATCCCGTCTAGTGTCATTATCGAGATCAAGGATAGTAACAAATGGAAATGCCCAATTTGCAATGTACCTAGCATATATCTATGCAAAAGCATCAAATAAGTATAGTCTCTGTTGACAGCTCAAAATTACATTGCTTTAAATGTTATACTATCATGTATCTTATTATACTAGCATAATTATTAAAAAAACGGCAAAACAAAAATGCATAATACGAAATTGAAGAGAATAGACATACACTGGTAGTAGTAGTAATACTCCGGGGTCACTCCGGAATTGACGTTTTTGCAGACATCTTGCTGAGAAGACCCCTGCGCCAAGCAAGGCTCTGATTTCAACAACCCCTGTTGCCCCCCGTCTGGGTCCTCTACGTTTGAAGGTGGATCAGGTTCCGCTGGGGGGACATTGGCCTCCTCTTCATCGTCGGAAAAAGCTGGTTCGTAGGTCGTCATGGAGGCCATCTGCACAAACAATCAAATGATGAACTGAAATCTAATGAACATATTTTAAAAAAAGGGTAGGTAAATAAATTCAAACTTACTTTTTCTGGTTTTCGATAATAAGCCATACATTCATTTTTGAGCTCTTAACCAGGCGCAATAAGAATAACTATTTATGAATAGCAGTTATATACGAAAAAAGTAACAACTAATATTGAAATATTTTTATCAAAATACTTCAGATTACAAGGGGAAGAAGGACATTGAGCGGGTACTGAAAGGTCTCAGCAAATGCGTTGGAAATTTTACACTCGAGCCCCAATAAGAAAAATCAGATTACTATTATGTTCAAACCTTCTCTTGTACAACATCCATTATTCGTTTTACTTTTCTATTATTTTCCGGAGCCTCGTCGGTCACTATGAGTCAAATAGAGAATTTTAAACAAATAATACACAAATACATCAAGTCACAACTTTCCCATTTCATTCCAAATTAGAAAGAGAGATCTCTTACTCTTTTGAAGATGGCAAACGGTTCAAATGATGACTAGAGAGGACCTTTATCATGTAAATAATACAATTTATGAACAAGTGCTTTGTGGTACAAAACTTCACAATGGCTAGAAAAAGCGGAACTAGTTTTCGCATACTTAATGTACTTCGGAAAACAGAGAATACAAATGTCGGAAAACAACCAAAAGCTGACCGAAAAAATAGCCAGATGCGGATCGAAAACACTAGAGGGTGATAAGCAGAGCGCGTGATTGGTTATAACTGGCCAATCAGCGTTACTTAACACCTAACTTTAGAAGAGCCCAAGGGAAAAGACGAACTCTTACTGTCTACAAAGAAATACAATTTAGCTGTTAAAACGGCTCGTTCTGCAGAAAATCTTATTACTAATCATTTCAATTTTCTGCAATAGTTTAGAAAATGAAAAAAATATTTGTGCAATACCTTGCTCGGGTAAAACAGTTTTACCATTTTCCATTGACTTTAACAGTTGCTTTTCTTTTTCCTGACAAAAATAAAGAAAAACTCGGTCAATATTTCGACGGTGGATCGCAAAGTCTAATTGAACATGAGCAAAGCCATAACAGAAGAAACAGACAACATGGAACAAATAGACAAAACAGAAGAAAAAACAAAATCTGACATATGCAGCCAATAGAAACTGAAATGTCAAAGCAAGCACTGCCTACCTTCAATAGGTGAATGGCACTTTCGATGAAACACTCTTCACCGGACTAGGAAATGATTAAGAAATTGAATGACAGTTAATCACTGCTGAATCTACGCAGGGCAAATGCAGATCTGGCTACATGCCATGCACGCAAAATACTTGTTGACTAAGAATACTTCGTTTGGCAGACGACTTATGAATAAAGGGAAGACGATCTCGCAAGCTTTTGAACAATGGTTTTATTGCCACTCTAACGCAAAGAGGAGGTCGTTTAGAAGAATACAGGCAACGTTTTGCAAAATGGTGCTCTTGTTTAGGCGAACTGTCAACATATTTTTCGTCAAATTCGACATTATTGTTTGCTTCAGAAGAACAAAAACTTAAGTCACTCAAGTCAAAAAGAGCACTTTGCTTGGAGACTCGTAAAGTCTATCATTGTTGGTAGACTAGCTATTGTTATGCGAGAAGGTACAGCACATCTAGAAGGACTAACAGAAGGGAATTAGATAGTGAAGTGGTGACACGATTCCCAAATGAAAGGGAAAAAGCTCCTTATTACCATTTCGGACTTGGCATCTTGAAGTTGCTGTTCAAGTTTCTCCATTTCTGGGCAGACAATCTTTTCATATACAATCTTGGGTGAGGCTTTCAGAAGCTTTGCATGAACACTTTGTATGACCGACCTCATGTCACCTGAAAAAAAATTTTCCACTCTCTGTTGGAAAAGTAATAGGACGAAGGATATTAAATAAACAGAATTGGTGTTCTGCATTTGCTAGTATAGGGGTTTGGCAAGATTGGGTTAGATGTTGAACAGGTTAGTAAGAAGACTATGACAGAGAAATACATGGAAAAAGAAAATGAAAAAGAGGATGAATGTGTGTATATGAAAGACTGAAGGAAGAGCTTGACCAAAAAAGAATATAACAAACCTTTCCACTCAACAACGTTTGATTCAGAACTTTGACGTGAAACAAATGGTTTAGGGAGCATAGAGCCCTGGAAGAGAAAAAAGCGAAGACATCATTAGCAAAAGCATAAAAAAGGCTGCAGAATATATCAAGATATCAGTGTGCAATCGATTCGTTTTTGATAAGGTTGATTATGCCGTGCGAAATCTTTATTTTCAAATAAGGAGTATTTTTAGGGCGCTCAACAAGGATATTTTAGTAACGTATCAAGAGAGATCAGTACAAGAGAAACTGTTAATTCTTCTCCGATTGCCATTTGACCATCCCAGAGTGGGCCTAGACAGTAGAGCTTTTGACCACCAAAATCGACACTTCTGAAAGCAAGTTATCTAGAGGTTTGAGTGATGGATACCTTTTTCCTCTGCATGAGTTGCATCGTCATTGTTTCTCCACTGGAAAACTTTCTTGTTGATGATGTGACAACGCTATGAAAGAAGGCTGCGATTAGATAAATGGCAAAAAAGTAATTGCGACATGCATGTATGCTGATATGAATGGGTTTTTAGCTTTTGAAAGAGGGCTTAAAATCAAGCATTCGCATATTAGTCTTATCGAATGGCACCCCAGACACCTCAAATGCAACTGGACTGCACGAAAATACACAGAGCAGCAGGGACAGGGAACAACAAACACTATATCAAGTACTGGAGTCTGGGCCCGAACATAGCCTCAATGACTCATCAACAGCATTTAATATATTCCTTTGTATTCGTTACATCCGCTCTCATTCGAATCACACGTTCCGTATCGTACGCTTAACTCTTACGTTTTCACGTCTATCTATCAAGATGTTACGGATGTAGTTCACTCTTACTGTGTACTTCACAGAATAAACACTGAATAGACATCTAGATATAACACCAAACGTCTGGCGCGCAGAGTATTTTCAAAAATTGTACATTAAATGAAATTGAAAATCAAATGTTATCATGATGCACCTTTTCAAGTCAGCAGGAATGATTGCTTCATAGCAGATGGGGCACTTCCTCCAGGGTTTCTCGCTCTACAAAAGATGAAGGTGATATTTGGTGGTACACAACATATGGAAAAGACACTTTTTACCATTACCTAAGCTTTAGTATAAAGAAGAATCACAAATATATGGTTAGGCCCTTCAATGTAAATTTCCTTTATTTATTGTTTATTATACTCTATTTATGGATTATTATATCGTATTGTCTATTTTTGTCAAAAATCATGTGATAGCATATCAAAATGAAACAAAACAAAGCAAAAGCTTTTTAGTATTTATTGAAAAAATTTATTTTACCACTGACTGGTGATAACTCTAGATAAAGCAAAAACCTTTTAACTTGCAAAAAAACTTTGCAAAAAAGATTTTGTAAACTACATGCAAATTTATTTTCTGATCATTCTAGTTGATACTACAATGATGTGCTTCCTCAAATAGGAAACAAGTTTAAACTCTTCTCACTACAGGGCGGGGTAAAAGGTATTAAAAAGAAGAATAAGGCAAAACAACAGTATTAATAAGGAAACAATGAGAATATTAATGAAAAGCAAAGCAATTTAATTTATGGAAAGGCACAAAATGCAAGGCCAGTTACCAACTGCAGATAATGGAGGATGCAAGGCCAACAGTAGACATGTCCACATCTGGTTATTCTGGCAACAGTTGGGTTCTCAAGGCAAATTGGGCAAGATGGTGTTCCATGACTGAACAAATACTAAAATAAACAAATTTTATGGTTATGAAATTATCTGATGCACAGTAACTTTTTGCATAACATTATTTGATGATCGAGAAAAAACAAGATTTTATAATATACAATTGACAATAAACAATTGCATATAATTGGCAGCACACAAGAGACTGGAATCGCCCAGTGTTTTATGACAGCATGACTCCAGTGCTGATTCATGGTTATTAATCCACAATATTGACAATTAATATCAAGAAGTTCATCTTACTATCTGTTCAATTAGGTCCCAGTCAACCAGTGTGTCAGGGTCAACTGCATGCACAGAGTAATTTCCACCTTCTTGAACAACAAAACGGCAACTGCAATGCAATGAAGGTCTTAAGTACTGGAGGGAGTCAGTCCTATATATTGCTCACTAATTAAGGACAATGGACAAACACAATTGTCCAAATAATTAAACACATTCAGGTTTTGATAAAATGTGTCATTGTTAATGCAGATTATAATGCAGTTTAATAAAGTATATATACATACTAAAAGTGGACAAAAGCAATTTACCATCATTCTTGTTAAAACCTGCAATGCTAATTTTCATTATTTTTATTTATCAGAGCATAGCTCTGAAAGACTATGGCAAGAGACAATGTATGAGAAAGTAGCAAAAAATTGCCAATGAAAATTCCTTCTGGTCTTTCATTGCATTTAGTTTACTGCATGTTCATGCTGTGCAAATTGCTTGGTTGTCAAGCATTTTTAAATGCTTGCAAGATACTTGGGGCTAAACAATAGTGCACTAATGAGAAATGTGTTCAGTTTAACTGATGCACAAAGATTACAAAGAAGCAAACCACTAGCATAACCGGGCTCACTTGGCTTGGAGATATGATTCCTTGTTGTAAACTTGATACTTCATTGAGCTGAACCATGACTGCTTCTGCCTTCCATCCATCTGGCTGTATGCTCGGTGGGTTGCTGCATACTTCAACTTACGGGATTCTGCTCCCTTCCTACCTCTCAGCTCCTGTTGGGTATCTTCAATACCTTCCCCTTGTTCATCCAACAACTCACGGTCTTCTTGGCATGCTACTGTCTCGCTTGTCTGGTTTGTGCATAAATCAATGTGGTCAGTTCAATAGAATATAAAAGCAACATTAGATGAGATAATTATTCAATTATTGAGATGACTTGACAATGTGCTCTAGTGTATAATCATGGTGTGTCACTACAGAGATGATCTGATCAGTTGCCAAATATAAATCACAGTTTATACAAGAGAAAGTATACTCAAACATTAGACAAATAGCCAATCCAAACATTGTACACAACCACAAACATGGAGATTAGGAGAAAGAGTTCAATGCTGATCCTTTGGTGTCTTCAAAACCAGCAGCAACCATGACACCATTTAGGATGAAGTTTTATGAAGATTCATGTAACAAGGTGAAAATGTTAGACACATCTCAGAATGAACTTTGCTTTTAATTAACCTACAGGAAAGGTTTTCAAGTGGTTGTTACACTTAAATATTGCTGCTTTCACTCTAAACCACCATTAGGTGTGCCAAAAAGCACTTGCTTAAGAGCTTGGTAGGTTTGCATGAACAGAGCTGAAAGCTACAAAATGGTCTCCCTCTATTTAAGGAAATTGAAATCAGTTAAGCAAGTTTCTGAGTACTCTTGAAACTAATTTGCTATAAAATGTAAATCAAACATTGTTATATATATTTGCCAAAATACATTAAGTAAACAGTAATCATTTGATTAATCAAAAAGTGAACCTGTATATATATAGTGAAGCTTCTATATATATATGTATATATATTTCTAGAAATTTAGTACTGAGCCACACTTGGGTGTATGCATATAAAGACACATCTAAATATGAGTTTATGGTAAAGATTTGAAGTGGAACAAACCTTTCCAAAAGCAGGTCCACTTTGTTTTGGTTTTCTTTGAGGGCCTTTTGGGAAACGACCACCACCTCTCTTGTTCTTTCCCCTGGATGAATGGTATCCAGATGAATGCTGATTTAAATCAGTCTTTTTGGGGTAACATTTTCCTCTATGTTCTGCAGAGAAAAATCAAAATATCTTTCTAGAATTTAAAAAAGCAAATAACTTTCCCTTTCATTCAGGTGGTTGATAGAGATCATTAATGGTAAAAGAAGAGTCAAGGATTTCAGTTTTGACCATCCTAAAAAAGGATCTTCTTGCATGCATAATTTTTGAAAGAATGAGATTTCTAGAAAAATTATGAAAGATAATAACCTGGATACATTTAGTTGCAGATGATGTATTGAAATATTTTCTCACTTTGAGCTCCAGAGTGGATGGGGGAAACAGACACTTCACTTGTACATTATGGTGTGTCACAGCTGACCTTAATTCTTGAACAGGAACACCTTCTAACAGGTGTCAAAATTTAGAGACAATAACTTGAATATAGGTGTACAATTGCCCAACAAGGCAGTCTGGGAAAGCTTCGTAAACGAAAAAAATTCCTGCACTAGGCATGTGTAGAATTTACTAAGTGTGAGTGTAGAGCTAAATAACTAGCTAGCTAGTATCTATCCACATTTTCACTTGGTTAAATATTGCAAAACCAGTTAATAATCTAACGTTCCCTGTTTCCCTCCACCAACATCTGCAATAAGCACCACAGCTGAATTCGTACGCCCCTTTTTTAGCTAAATAACTGTCTGCATTGGCTAATTTGAACAAAAACAAAAATTAAACAAAAGGACTACAACAAACGACAACATAGAAGAATAAAACAGGATTAAAATGGGCCTCACCATCCTGGCCGCCAGTTCTCATTGGCGAACTCGCAGCTCTTGGCTGCAAGGACTTCTTCTCCATTTCTTGGTTTTCCGTTTTTAGAAAAACTTAAACTTGGGCGCAACAAGTTGTTGGCCTCCTCCAAATTTTGACATAAGTCGATGAATTCTGCTACGTTTCCTCTACACACCATTTTAGCAAGCCATGTTTCTGCCACAACCAAATCTGAAGGTATGTTGACTTTTCGCGATGTTTTTTTATTCAGAGACTTTGTTGATTTCGTATAAATTTGTTGGGAAATGTTCCCAACAAACTGGCTTTAAGAGTGAGTAGCAGTTGAGCTGCTAAACAGGCCACGAAGCTATGTAGCGCTTCGCTTCAATTTTAGGAACCAACAACACAACCAGCTCAAAGAAGTAGACCCAGCGCAACGATGCCACAAGTACTTGATGTATCTGGAGGAAAATGACACAGAGTTAAAAGCACAGATGATCGCCCAACGCAGGCTTTGCTGGAAGGAAAGATAAAAAATCTAATATAAAAAAAAATTTCTGAAAATTTTACTTTTCATTCCTGTTTCTTCTTGGCGGAACTGTGTTTTCGAATCCCTGCTACCTTTAACCATGTTATTTGGCTTAATCAATTCTCAGAAGGGGAAGGATAACTATTATGATAAGCCAGAAAATTGTAACTTTTTATGAAAAATATTTTGTAACTTTATTAAACACACTGCGTCTATCTGCGTCATCTGCGTCTATATGGGACTTTGTTGGTAAAGATAAAAATCATTAGGAATTTATAATTGCTAAAAAATATACTTAAAATTGTTACGTATGAAATGATAAAATTTGATGCATTGTTGAGTGGCGGGCGATATCGAGCATGCAAAATCATGGTTTTCTGGTTTTGTGCAACATTAAAACCTCTTGAAGTTGGAATATTTATTACAACGACGCTAGGGATAAACCAGTGTCTAGTTAAAGTGTCTACAAATCGATAGAGCTGATTTCTTACAAGAACAAGTGATTGTCAGCCAAAATATTCTAAAAGCTACTTCTTTGATTTTGTTGCCTGGGTCGATAAAGATTGTTCTGACATCAGGGATTGCTGTTTTCTTGAAAGTAAAAGGAACTGAAGCCAGATTATTTGGTAATGTTGTTAAAATTAAAAGAATTTAAAAACACGAGTTTGGAAATACAACGATCCCAAGCAAATAAGAATGGGCAGTTGCAAAAATCCTGCGTAACACATTTTCAAAGTCAAGCCTTGTACGACCAAAGATAATAGAATAGAACAATTCCTATCCAGTCTCTATTCTATGATCTTTGGTACGGCTGACACAGTTCCCTCTAAAAGTCCCGGGTTTATTTCCTGTGCACTGCAACTGGATTAACCAGGATTACCTGTTTGAAACTTGAGTCAAGTTTTCCCTTTTTCATTTTGTACCTTGACCCTTGTACAAAGACACGATGGCTATTAATATCCTATTCTATACCTAATATCTAACTCTTGTGAGGTTGTTTTCACAAAATATAGGTGAATTCCAAGATAAATCGAGAATTCTATCAGGAAGGCCACTTCGAATTATTTAGGTTTAAGCATGGGTGTAGGCCTAGAGTCAGTTCCAAGTGAGGAATACACGCAAGTGAATCTACACCGTTCTGACGGGCTTCTTTGAGAGGAAGGCAAATAGAAAGGAGTGTCGAGACCGACTTGTCTACCGGCCTACCACACCCCATCAAGTCTGTGTACACCCTGTTTTGATGACACCCGAGTGCATGTCGTAATCACCTTCTACGTCATTTCCAGTCCGCGTAAGGGAAGTTGCAGTTTTTCCCTGAAACGGGTGGTCGTGATTTTCTAGATAACTCAAAGCTCAAGATTTCAGGTCATCTATGAGAATTAATCCTTTGGACATGCGGTAATGAATGTTTTCGAGTGTGTCTGTGAATTTGTCATTTTTGAATTGACATTTTAACTTGAATCGATTTGATCAGTAGGGACTGAGATGGGCTGGAAACAGCGAATCAATGAATGACTCTGCACAGGTTTGACCTTTGATAGAAATAGAAGATATATTTTGGATTCTGGCATTTCACCGTTTCATTAATTGGACGTACCTTTTCTTCTGTTCAACTATCGAGTCATTGCTGTACGTAAGATAGAAAATAGGCCTAGGCAGGGTCACTACAGCTGAACCTTTGCGTCTTATCGCAATGCTTGTATTTTAGCAAGATTTTAAATTCTCAACAGAGCCTCCCTTCACTTGTGAAATTTTTCCAAGAAACCCTCTTCTTTAAAATCTAGTACAATTCTCACTTGATGCTTTATAAAAGATGTCATAGATTTTCGCATGGTCCTGAAATGTATTAACTGAGATCATGAAATTTCGGCGAGTGACCCATAAATTCCAATGTCAGCTGAATTGGCGGTGACCCCACCCCCTTCTTTTCGATAATCCAGTTTCAGCAACTGCTTCACTCTGCTTCGCTCGTTGTATGAAAAATAGATTTGTACAATAAATTAGCATTTGACTTCCCAATCTACATTTAGGACTCGTGGGGAAGCTTCACTATTGAATTAGACATAATTTATGCAAAACTCATGCAAAATTATGCAAGATAACCCTGCAATAGGACACAAAATGCGTAATGAAATAATATTACAATAGCAAGAAAAGCGGAAAAAATATTGTATTAAGTACTTTTTGCATTAGAAACTTTAAGTACTATCTCGCCTGACAAAACTCCGAGTGTGTAAATGTCAGAAGTGACCGAAGCTGATAAAATAAATAGCCAGTTGCAGATCGAAATACTCTAGAGGGTTGTAAGAACCGCAAATTATTTGCTGTCCAAGGAGTGCCGAAAAAGTATGCAATGATTATGTTTCCATTTCTTACTATTGTAAATTGTAGCTATTAGTGAAAACTCAAGGCCAGTATGTGTATAGAGCAGAGTTTTGAATGAATTGGAGGGCTTGCAGAAGTTTATTTCCAAATCAATCAAGATTACAACCAAGGCAGGATGGTCACTTCTAATTGATTTTCTCTGCTCATTGTATATTTATTTATTGTTTATGATACTGTCCTATCTTTATTTAGTAGAAATTCAGTTTACGCTAATTTTCGACAATGATTTTACTTCTAAATGAATTTCAAGGCAATCAGACTTTTGAGAGCTGGAAAATATTTGACACTTGTTTTCAAAAACAAGTCGTATCATTTTCCATTGCAGACCCATAGCCAGGTCTTCGCAGCTAGGGCGACAAAATTTCAAATTAAGTCAATTTTTAACAGGGGGTTAGGCTAAACAACAAAAAAGAATTTAAAATACAGTCCAGCGAATCTGAAGCTTCTTTTAAACAAAACAAAGCATAGAATGGAGAAGGTTTTACTGTAATTGTAGCATCTGTAATTAGCAACAACTGTAAACAGGCCCGTAGGAGCCGGGGGCTGGGGAGGCTGCAGTCCCTCCAATAATTGTTAAATTTTAGTTTGTTTCCTTTGTTGTTTGTTTAAATTTTAGTAACGGTGTACTGAATGAGAGAGATTGCAATGGGCAGCCCCCAAATTTTATTCCGACGGCCCTGGTGAAGGTTGTATTTTTGTAAATAGTTGGTAGTTTGCATAAATAATAGGGCAGTTACATTTTATTCGGCAGTTAATAATAGGGCAGCTTGCACTTAGCACAACTTATTTCCTTTCTTTCATAGCACTATATCTGTGAGGTATTGATGAGTTATTTTTCAGATGAAAAGTTGCACTTTTAAGCATTGGTTACATAAAAGCCCAGACGTTATGAGTATTCAAAAAATTTCTTGGGGTGGCAAACACCTGGCTCTAATTGCCTCCGGGGTGGCATGGGATCGCAATGGCTACGGGCCTGTCCCATTGAGCAATCAAAAGTATTTTGCATTTGTAATGTTTGCAAATTTGAAACATTTCCCTTTGCAGTTTACAAAAATAAACTTCACTCTGCAAATGGTTACTGCGTGCAATTTCAGCAACCCCGTTTATCCCCCAGCTGTACGCTTTCCAAATTTGAAACATTTCCCTTTGCAGTTTACAAAAATAAACTTCACTCTGCAAATGGTTACTGCGTGCAATTTCAGCAACCCCGTTTATCCCCCAGCTTCCGGTTTCTGAAGCTGTACAAAATAAACTTTTACTTTCGAAAGTGAGACCAGTAATTTATGCAATATTTTGAAACATTCAGAATAATTTAAAGTCAACTGTCGAGTACCAGGAAAACGAGGCAGGAACAGTTTTAACGTGAAATTCACAACATTATAAAGTGGTCAAGGAAAGAAGGTTCCTCGAATTATGCCTCGCCCCCGATGAAACGTCTCAGAAAGGTGTGCCAGTGATAGGTTGTTAGAGTGCAGCGCTACAGGACTGCTGAATCGCTTTCAGAAGGCTGTTTGCTATGTTGCAGGATGGCACGTGCGCGCTTACGTGTTGTATCGAGGTGTTAGTTTACAATTCTACATACAATTCCAGGTATATATTCTGATTTGAAGCAATCCCGACTCAGGGAAAACCCGATGGGAATCTTTTCCTTTGGTTGGTATTCAAATATCAAGCAGCGTTGGATGGTCTTGAAAGCTTCCCAAACGTGCTGGGGTGCTGTCTGCTTGAAATGAACAATGAGCACTTGGTTTTGAGTGGCCTAGAAATGCTTGTTGAAGAGGATGACGAAGACACTGACATCTACATCCTTTTGGCGCGAAAAGAACGAGAGCTTCTCCTTGCTGCCGAGGCAGGCCAACTTTTACTTAAAAGAAACGAAGAATTGAAGGAGGGGTATGAGCGTTTGAATGCAGAGTTTGAGGAGAAAGTTGAGGTTTGTTTGCGCTTTGTGTTTATATAATTAGATAACCGATTTTATATTCAGTAGCTATTAAATTTTTTAATTGAATACGATTCAGCTTACTGAATAGTTCTACCTGCAGTATGGCAAAAGAGGGTACTCTGTTAGTTGATAAATGGGTTAAAAAATTTGAAAAATCGATTGCACCCTAGTTTCGTAAGTCAAGTCAAAGCAAAGTTTAGTCCTCTTGCCAGTCTGTGGCATCAGCTTTGCACAATAATTTTGGACGTTCCATCCCAATGTGTTGAGCACCTTTTACCTAGTGTTCAGTATTTTAAGAAGAAAAAACTTTTTGAAAGCATATTGAGAAATATTTTTAGCTTTGTGTTTAATCTACTTTTTATCTTGTAAACTCTGAAAATGCTTCAAGATGTTTGAAAATATTTTTTGTTTTATTGAATTGTGGGTTATCATATCCATGTAGCATTGTCTGTTTTTCTGTTGTATTATATGCCTGCATTGTTTCTAATTCTTAACCTAGGCATATGAACATGAAATATGTAAGATGAAGAGGTATTTCATACAAAGAGAAAATGGTTACCAAGAGCAGATTCATTGTTTGTCAATTGACAAGGAAATGCTTATGACTAAACTCAGTGCAACTGAAAGAGTGTCGGTACAGCGAAGATCAATAAGCAGTGAAAATCTTGAGAATCTAGCTAAGCAGAATGATGCTTTGAAATGGGAATTAGACATGGTAGGTAGACAAGGAATTTGATTGGGCATAAGTTGGTCATGGCTGTTTATTTAAAAATGGTCTACCTGTTATGAGATCAATAATGCACCTGTCTTCATAATAAATGATGCTCCTATCTTCATAACATGTATAGATAAAGCCTTTTTCTTTCTCGTAGAATTCACTTTTTCAACAATATTTAGTTTTTGCTAAATTTTATACTATGTTTTGGCAGAGACATTGCTCAGTTGTATCTCTTTTAAAGCCATACCTTTTATAGCCAGCAAGCGTTGCTTTTAATTCAATCTTACTTCTGCTTTTGCTCTTATGAACGCCAGTTATTTGAACTTTGGATTGGGTGTTTTGGCCTTGTCTTAATTGTAGAAGATTGGAGCTAGGGCCTTACAGTTATATGTTTAAAGTCTCTCAGTCAATATTATTGTAAAGATTAGTTAAGAGGTTTTTGGCATAATCTGTATTTTTCAAGCAATTGAATAATAAGGGGATTGGCATAATCTGTATTTTTCAAACAATTGAATTATAAGATGATTCACAAATAATAATGTTTATAAAAATATCATTCATTTTTATTTGACATGGAAAACCAAATAATTAAATTATTTTGATCAACTATAGTTTGCCTAATATTGCAAAAAAGTAAAAAGGACAAGTAATAATATGTAATTAGGTCTGTTCTGTTTTGCTATCTATCATTTTGTCAGTACCTCTATAGACACATTTTCTTGCAATGTGAATAATGTGTAAAAAGTCATAGAAGCACAAGTAGTCATAAATACCTATTTAGGGTGTTCCCTGTTGCACAAGACATATTTTTTTAATTGAAAGGCTACAAACGTATTTTTGGATCTCCCTATTCCTGCTATCTTGTGCCTATAGTTGACTTTATAACTTTTTTTGCCCTTGTCCCAGCACCACATAAGATGATTTAGTTGTCATTTGTGCAATAATTATGCATTGCCAAGTACTTACATTACATACATACACACACATACATACACACATACAGTGTTCTTTCCAAAGAAAAGCTACTGCGTTTTGGCTTCTTAATCCCTGCATTTTCAAAACAACTCTCCATCAATCTGTCTGCCAATTAATTAACGTCGCTTCGTGATTAAAGCTGATTAGTGAACAAACCTATTCAAAGCGTTTTGTAGCAAATAATCGTGACCACTTTTCATTTCCTCAAGCCATGGATTATTAATGAGATGAAGCAGACTTTATACAACAGGTATATTTTATCTGCAGCCTGTTTTATATGCGGCGGTGTTTGCGTCGAGAAGATGACAATGTCTATCGGCCGTCATTGCATCGTTTGATCGCTACATTGAACCGGATTTATGAATTTATCAAGCTAGCATGTCCAGTGTTGGTGGGGACTCGAATTTTTTCAAAAGCAGTAAATTTCCAGGTATTTTAGCCCAGTGCGTTATCATCGACTGTTTTGCTAAGCTGCTTTGTCTTTGCATTTCATTTAGGCCAGTTGTAAAAACAAAGAACTTTCTCTTCAAGTGCAAACCTTGAAACGTAGAATTGAAGGGCGGTCGATGTCATCTGGCCATTATTCGGAAGACCTCGGTTATCTGGAAATCAAGATGGTGAATGAACAGGTAAGGAACCTGTTTTTACTCGTTGCCTACACGTCATTTGGAAAATAGAGTCATCAATGTAAAGGGAAACCGTCCTTATCTATACAACTGCTAGTTAACGATACTGGAAAATCAACCTTAGGACCAAGGCTCACACATTCACTTTACATGCATTCGTTTTTCACACTTTGTTGGTGCTTTTCACAACATCGCTTGTTTGGTGTGTATAGATGCCAGCTTGACTCCGCTTTTATTGCATAACTAATTAGTTTGATTAACCAACATAATTAAGACGTAAGAGGATGCTTTAAAGGTAAACAAAATGTCAGTTATGCTTTGCCGTTGCAAGTGGGAATGTTTTAGGCCATGTTTTATGTCTATAATCTAGGCCATGTTTGTTTGAAGCGAAAATATCATGATCGCTAGAAAACACCCAAAACATTTAGCACTTCAAATTTATGCGGATATATTATGATTTATATTTATATTTATTTATATTTATTATAACCATTTACTTGAAAGAAAAAGTTAACGTACTGCGCTTTCTTTCATATAGTAAAAATTAATCTGTTTTCACTGTTTATTTCTTTTTACAGCAATCAGCGTATATAATTATTTTGATCGTTAGTTTCCTTATCGTCCGTTCCTCACCCATCGTCTTCCTTTTTCAATACAGGTCAGAAAACTACAAAGTGAAAACAGAACTTTGGGTGAAGCACTTGAAGATCTGGCCTCTGAGAAACTTTCTTTCATGGAAGATGCTGAAAAGTCGAAAGAGAAGATTACAGTTTTAGAACAAAAGGCGAAGCACCTTGAGCAACAGGTTAGTGAAATGATCTTTATAGATTGACAATAAGTTTTATCTTATAAGTAGTCTTTATCAGCTGGCAATCTGTTTAAGAAACATTTCTTTGCAACAATACTAGTTACCTGGCAATTTTTCATAAAACAAATCTAAATGCTAAGAGTTAATAAATGCCAAGTCTATACATTTTCCACCGTAAGTAAATATTATTTTAAATTTTTGTTGATAAAAAAAAGATGTTTTCTCTTTTTGTTACCTTTCTTCCTAATGATGGAGCCCTTTGATTTACAGTCAGTTTGCGTTTCCTTTAAATGTATCTAAATCTTGATGATGAATCCTTATAATGTCTGTACTGGTCTCTGCAATTATTGTTTAAATTGAAAAAGTGGTTTATCAAGTGTAGTTAATGTTAAACGCGATAAATGATTTATGAAGAAGTCTTCAAGTTAAGTTTCAAAATGATACATTCAATTTACGCTTGAATAATGAGGATGAAGAATGAGGATTTTGAAGCTTTCGACGGTTTCACAGCCGATACGTTTTTAATATTTCAGCGTTGTTATATTGAATCTGGCGCCAGGATAATAGTTGTTATTTATTGATAAAATCGTATTGCTTGAAAATTATTGAAAATTTGCAATATCTAAAATCATTATTGTTAGAAATTCGGAAAGTGTTGATTTAAATGTTTATCTTTCTGTTTTGGTAATCTTCTAGTTTGTAAAACTTTTCACAAACAATATATCAATCATTATATAACAACAGTTATCATTGTTAACTCTCTTATTCTCTCTGCGTCTAGATTTTGATAGCCAAGAGTGAACTGGACGAATCAAAGTCTTCGAATTTGCTTCTCAAGGAACAACTCGAAGACTACATTATTCAGGCAAGTTGAAGTTGTGATGTATTTGCCTTGGTCATTCTGGCTAAAGAGTTCTTAAGATGTAAAATTGAATAGTACTGCTTATCTCCACAATTATTGGCCTTTAAAAACAGAATTGTGCAATTCAATGTTCATAAAGCAGGCACAAATATCTGGTGGCTTTATCTATATATGCCTTTTCACTTTTTTCTTGTCATCATCTTGGTTAAATCTCATGAATGCAATTTCTTTTGCACGCCTCGTTGAAGAATCAATTTTGAGCCGAATCAAATTTTAGCGATTTATAAAACCATACGCCCTTTTTGAATCCTTTAGTCGTGCCAAATTAATGCAAGAATTAAACTTCGTTTTCGTTTCGTTTTGGATTCGTTTTGTTAGAATTAAAATATTGGCAAATATTTGTTGATTGTTGAAATGAAAGAGTATGATTGCAGCCTCTTAATTGTCTAGTAGCATTTTTTGCAAAGAAGATGTCTTTATTTGTTTAATTGTTTATGTTTTGCATTTGCTTCTAGCCTACGACAGCTATGCCTGTAATCTCTAGAAACTAAGAACAGGACAAGGTTTCTAAGAATTCTTTGGCGATTACTTCGATGTCACCTTTCTCCCTAGCTTAGATCAGTCATTAGGTGTGAGACAGCTTCTAGATATGGAAAAAAATTCGATGCTAATATCTAACTGGCACATTTGATCACTTGACTAACAAGTTAAATACTTGTCATTACCACAGGCTTCCAAAACAAGTTTTACAGCCAGCAACTCGCTACTAAATGAATTGGAGACAAGCATTCACGACGAGAGTGATAAAATGTTGGTTGATAGAAAAATAGATGAAGACGACTTTGTGCCAAAATTCATGTCCAGTCCTGATCGGTTAAAGAATGGAAAAGTGCCATTATGGGAGCATGGTGATCGGGTAAGGGGGGACTGTTTTTGATGTGCTTTTTGGTTTGGATGCGCCTCAGAACATTATAGAACGTAGATTCATCGTTGGTATAAAACTCAGTCTATTTGATTTGTATTAATATTTAATCTACGTGAGGTTTGAGTTCTGAATTTGACTCGCCTTCCGATCATTAATTTTTGGATTTTTTTTGAACGAGAAAACCTCGAGGTTTTCAAGTAAAAGCTGTTGATTTCTTGGGAAAGTTTTATTTTTGAATGTACTTCAAATTACTGTTTTCGTTTAACTTGAGAAGCGATTGATTGATCAATTTATTGTTTGGGTCTTGACTGATTTTATGAAACTTGGGATTTTCTATCTGAGATTTTGTGTTTAATTATACAGGATAAAGACTCTTCAATAATGGATCATCGTTTTTTGAAGAATCCCTCTCAAGATGATTTACAAACAACTGACTCCCTGGAGAGGCAGGTAAAATGCCATCTTTGTTTATTAAAGTAACTGTCTATTTCTGAAAAAATGATATTCTAAGAATTCATTTATTGGAACAAAATAAAGTTTGGTCTGTAAGGCATAATTTTTTCATTAACTTGTCCTATGTGGGAAAGTTTTCTGCACCTGAAAAATTTTTCCAAGAGGTTTGCCTAGTCTTGGATTGGAATTAGAAGTTCACTTTCTAGTACGATTAACTTTTCAATTTCTTTAACTGTCCGATCAGTTTGCATGCTCTTACATAGATGTCCAGAAAATTTCACAAATACAATTAATGAAAGGGGAAATCGGCTTACCAGCGATTAGACTTAGGCCTAAAATTTGTGCTTTTAGCTATTGGCGAACACCCAGCTTGTTTCAGTATATGAGAAATGAAAACGCACTAAACGGAAATGGGTCTGTGAAAGTATAATCCGTCAATTCTGCATACTTACAAATGCTGATTGTATTGCATTAGATTTATATTTCGGTGTGGTTTTAAAGGAGCCTTTTTTGCAGATCGAAGAGCTTAATAAAAGGCTGAATGAGTCAACAAGGAGCTATGAACAGCTTTGTAAGAAATACACGGCCAGTGTTGGGCAGTTGAGGAATGCAGAGACTAAAATTAGCGACATGGAACAAGAGGTAAACTGATTTGATCTCATCCTGACATCTGAATGTAAGTTAGCGATAACTTCATTGATTGCCATAGGGCAATGCAGCGCATTATTTACCAGCAATTAGTATGATTGGTTAATACCACCCATTTGATTGGTCACAGTGAATCTGTCAGTGACCAATGGAATTTCTTGCTTGACTCAGTACTAACCAATCAGAATTTTCGTAAAGCGTATTGCAGGCTTGCTAAGTAATTTCATTGGATGCCTGTCTCGTTGGTATCTGATCTAGTTTCCAAGACAGCTTTTATATATGCATAGAACAGCACTTTTATTGTCAGATGACACTTAAAGATGTTTACATAGACTAGTTGAAGGCTCTTTTTTCCCAAGAAGACGTGGGTGCCAGCTTTCCCTTCTAATCCGAGCTCAATACGTCCATTTAAAGAGACAGCTGTTTCGTTTCAATACCTGGTTTATTGATAGCTGTCCACTTTTCCAGTTACATGGTCTTCATAAGTAAAAACGGGTTTTCTTGGCAACTATCAATTGAGATGTATTGACAAACGTTTTAGTCTTTTATGGCTTGGCGAAAAGTGATTTACCAAAACTGATTCTTAATACAGGAAACGATTATTAAAGTATGAAAAGAAAGTAGGAAAGATGAAACCCCAAGTTATGTTCTGTAGTGATGTTAATCATAGTCGTAAAGGCAAGACAGCTATTATCAAAGATTTATTTTTTAGGTAAATTATTATCAAAGAGAGCTTGATATGTACAAAAAGGAGAGGGAAATAATCATGAATGAAGGTTCTATTGAAACGGCCTTAGCAATCTCGTTAGAGGAGAGACGCGAAGCGTACAAAGGGTGAGTTTGACGTCAGAGATTGTTAACGGTTTTGATTGCTAAGCTGCATATTATATTTATTTCGAACAGAAGTTTTAGTTTTCAAAAGTGGCTTGTCTTGTCATTTTAATGAAAACTCGGGTTAGATTTTATCTGGTAATGTAATGATGCCAAATTGGTCAAAATGGCTTAGCATTAGTATTTTTATTTAGCGATGACTATAATGGTAGAAGCAAATCAATATGTGTTATTAGCTTATTTAAAAGTTCTCATCAGGAAGCATAAATGAATCTAAAATCATAGGAAAATAGTGACTATAAAGAAACTAGGAATTAGAATTGGCTGGACAAGATATATTGAGCAAGCCATGAACTGCTCTTGAATGTCTGTATGATCCACTGTTCTTTGTCAATACGTTGTTGATCTTTGTCTTGCTTTGAGCAGTTGCAGCTTTTCAAGATGTAATCACATTATCTTAAGTCAGAATCTCGCATATTCGTGTTGGGATATTCTCGTAAAGGCCAAACAGATTCTGCGTGACAAAACCCATTTGTTGCAGCTTACAACAAACAACGTGATTAGTTATATCACGAGACATCATTAAATTTGCTGTTTTTTTAAAAACCTTTGTTTCGAAAGTTCTGTGTCTGTTTGCGGGTCACTTTGCACTTGGCTTTCCTAAAGCAAAATTGATGGGCCTATGTCTAAGCCATATAATGGAATTCAAATGTTGTCGCCTTTTGATATAAACGTTAGAGGTTTAGTTTGGATAATAATTCGCATCTCGTCTTATTAAGTCTGAACACCGTCTGCTACAATGTACATTCAATAAAGCCATTATTTTAATTTCTGTTTTGGATCATTGCAGAGAGAACGAGGCCTTACGCCAGCTCGAGCAAGCGAAATCCGACATGGTCAAGTTGAACAATCAGCTCCTCGAGGCCGTGCAGCAGAAATTAGAATTGTCAGAGCAGCTTGAAATGTGGCAGGTACCCCGTCTTTTCCTTTAACGTCATTCGTAACCCGTTGGCAATTTACTAGAATCAGGGGTGAAAAGCGATAAAGAAAATTATGTTACAGTCCTAGCAGTTTAATTTTAATTGGCAAGAATTTTGGTCTCGGTATTCTAGCTGTCATTCTAGCAAATCTTTTGTTTTTTCAAGAATGTTACAGATTATTTTTCGTCTTTCTTAGTTTTTCGAATATTTTTTGAATATATATTCCGCGTATAATCTATTTCTTTTCTCTTTTGGCCTATATACATCATCTTAGAAATTGATATTACGTCCGTTTTAACTGTTTCTTCTTTACAGAAAAGGACGTCTTTCTCTTACATACAATGTTCGCTTTCCATATAAACTATTAATTAAGTCTTTAATGGTGTCATTTTGTGCTTTTTTAAATCTTCGCGGTCATTCAAATCCAGTATGTTTCTATAATTGTATACGTTTGATGCCTAGGTCGACATGGCCTCCCTTATTGAAAAGCAGCTTAATAAGTCGCAAGGAAAACACGACAGCAAGGCCTACAAGAAGTCAAAGTTATTCTCCAGCAGGTGGTCCTGGTCATCTGCCACAAAAGCGAATTAGGGTTATGTAATTATATATTCAAATTGAGGCCAATGCCTTGCGGAGCCTCAGGTACTGTAGAATATTCTTGTTTAGAATTATCCAAATAGAATTGTTTGTATCGATGAGATTAAGGGGAATCGAAAATTTACAGTGATTGCGTGATTGTGATTAGTGATCATATTCCATTGTACATAGAATGTTGATTAATGGAATTCGCCGAAGAACCCTTGACGGGGAGGCCATGACTACTGATATGTTGAAGATGTTTTACTAGGTATCTTGGCTCGAATATGCTTTGCCTACATATGAAATGGGCTCATTTTGTTCACTCATTTTCAGTCTTTAAAAGGGCAATGTCGCCATAGTCTACTGAATTTAGAATCTAAAACTGTGCTGTAAAACCCGAAATGTGTATTCTGGGCTATTCTAAGAAAGCTCTCTATAACTGAGATTAGATTGAAGTATTTGTTTTGCTTTGTATACCTAAAATATTTATCATAAATTTTGCCAAATTCTGCAAGCGCGATTTTCTTGAGGAAAGCAAGCTGACACTTTCTAAAGTACCAGATAACATTTTGTGTTTAATTGTTTTCCAAATAATTTCAAGATACTCAAAATGAATTTCTTGAATTTTTAGCTCTTCCAAAACTTCTTCAAATCATCTCATCAGGTGCTCCTCCCCCTAGGATGCCTAAAACCACTAGTTGTATATATTTGGAATATCGGAGCTGCTGTTCCGATTAATATAAATCTTTATTTATTAAACAGATATCATTTTCTATAGATGTCTTAAAGATAGATACTTGCTATAAGTGCTGTTCATTTCATGATTATTCTTTTCAGAAATTTGATTTTTGAGGGTAATTTTTTCAGGCTAGTTTAGATTTATTTAGTTTCATTTAATGTTAAAAAGCAATTTCTATCAATTCATTTGAAAGTACATGCAAGAGCAAATATGCACGTATTTGCGAAAAATTGGATATGTAAGACATTTTTACACCCCAATGTCAATAAAATCTTTGGAAAGTATAGGTAGATCTCTCACCATCTGATATTGGTCTTTACATTAAATTGGTAGTATGACTACGATAGATAGAAATGTTTAAGAAGTTTAGCAGATGCAAACTAATGGATACTACATCCTGCTATCTGGTAGAGTTAACGAACGGTTCTTGTTACTATTTAGCGAAAACCAGGGCTTTAGTATTAAGTTATAACCTATTTAACACTCCTCATTTTGTAATATGTCTATTTTGTTAACTTAGAAATCTGTCACTTACTAACTGACTAATTTATTTTTCTACGCACTACAGTTTATGGTAGTATAATGTGTAATTAATGTGATATTTAATTTTTATGCAAAATATTTAATTGAACGATCATATTCCGCTATTTTGTCATGGCAGTTGCATCGTCTCATCACTTTATCAATAATATGAACAAAAACGTAAACAGGATGTGATGAATCAGTGAAATGTACCTTTATAAAGACACGCAAACGTTCTGGCCTGTTCTATAGTGAAATGTTAACCTGCTTTTCGTCTTTTAGTGAAAAATCAATGATATCATGGATTTTATTTCCTTTAAACGTCTTTTTACCGACGATGTTGACTTAAAATGTCATGTTTGCAGCAGATTGGCCAATTGGCAATGTTCCAAAGCGCAATTTGAAATTGGTAGAACTAGTGGAAGTGAATGGCTCGAAAAATTTTGCTACATTTTTCATCAAATTGAATTTCTATTCTCAGTCCAGTTTGCAAATGATGATGCCACACTGGAAAAAACATCACCTGAAAATTGCTCGTCCAGATGAACTTATTCATTTCGATGAAAATTCACGTTTAGATCACCCAGATTTGACCCATTCTTAAAAAAGGTCAGATTGTGGCACTTGAACCCCATTTTAGTCTGTCTGTTCGCTGCACCCCGTTCTAAAAGGCCAACATGCGTAAGCGAAAGCGGGTCCCCTGAAGAGAAGAAAGTGAAATGTTGACCTTTCGATGTTATTGCAGAGTATGGTAATGAAATGCCACGAATCGTGATACACGCTTGACAGTCCTTTCCTGGAAACAAATCCCTGGTGAGATTAATGGTAATGCCCTTTGTCATGTGAATGCAAACAGAACATGCCGAGGGATTTGCCCGATTATTGCACTGGCTTAAGAGCGAGCTCTAAAGGAAATAGTCACCCTTTACCGGGTTGATTTACGATGTGCAGTGTTAAGTTCGTCTCAGGCGCGAGAGGAAGCATCACATCGACTTTCGTTAGAAAATATGATCATCTCACGAATGCAATACACAGGTGTCATTCTAATCCAACTCAATTATTGAGGGCTTTGCTGGCTGAAAAGTGACGCGTGCTGGAACCCTGCTCTTATTTGCTTTCGAAAGCTTGTTTCAACATGGACTTAATTAAATGCCGTCCCAGAAACAAGAGAGCTGGCCGTAGGATCACGGAGCTGTCAAAAGCGCCATCTCTCTTCTTCAATGTTTGCCTCTAAATGAATCATACAGCTTGTACAAGGTCTATTTTTGAAAACCCACGTATAGGGTCTTAAGCAAAGAGCTTCGCAAAGCCCCATACATTTACACTGAGAAGCACAGTATGATCATATGTATTCTTAGATATCAAAAGTCGTCGGCTAAGATGAGATACAGTTGGTCAATTCAAGGCTGCTTGTATTTATTGAGCGAGCCATCGTTATTATCAAAGTAGAACAAACAGATTCAGTTGTTGTCAGTCCTGAACTGCTTTTTGCATTTTAATGAGCTGCTGCAAGTCTTGTAGAAAATGTAGGAAATGAAAACCCACCATTCGTATATATTATGCTCCTTGTCCTCATGATAAGAATGGCTAAGTTACGGGTTGCTGCAACAAGCTTCTGTGCTGCCAAAGGTGATTAGAAATTAGGAGAGGGGTGACGCTGGCTTAAACATATTAAAAATGTACAAGGCCGATAACGACTTGATGTTGCAGAGTAAAGTGTATGGCAAAGCGTGGTATTATAAATTTTCAAGGCAGTCCTCTTTGAAAAAAGTGATGGATGAAGCTGGTTAAGTATGGAGAGTTTAACAGATGTTGAAATGGTTCTTTCTGTTTAATGCCAAGTGGCCTTATTGCGTCTGTTTGGGGGACATTTTCCAGGAATTCCATCTGGCTTTTGTGGTTACAACGAAAGTGATGGCTATTTCGAATCATTACCCTTTCTTCAGTTTTTCACATGTTTTCGCGACTACAGTAGTACCATAGTGTTAGAAGATATAAAAAGACTGTTGCAACACTTGTTAGGAATAATTTCCAACTCAGACTAGAAACAAACGTACCATTGTTTCAAAAACAAAATAGAAAGTCAAACAGTGATGAATGCAAAAATCCACTACGATATTTGGGGTAGGGAGTGAGCCATTCAAATTGGCAGAAACCAAGTGATACCGAGAACCAGTTGAAAGCCCTCATTAGTGCCTCTCTGGAAGCCAGAATTTGGTTGATCTTGGTTAAGGAGAAACAGCCAACAGAGGTCGGCTGTATATATCTATTTCGTATATCCACTCTACATGTTATTTGAGTTTGAGCAGAGTCGCCAGTTGAACATCCAAAAGGCAACAGAACTTGATCAAGTCTTAATAGCATGTATTACAAACTGACTAAGGATATTACGATTCTGACACCCACATGCCAAAGAACATGTCATAACAATTTTGTTTAAAGACGTAATCTAATTACGCTTAAAGTTAATCTAATGAAACAGTTTAAAGTTAGGAATTTCTAAATCTACATTTGTGGACTTATGAAATAGTTCTGGAATTGCGGTGCAAATGACGATGGAACGGTTAAGTCAAAAGCTGTTTTGCTTGTCTTCTTCGATGGCTCACGAAAGTGCATCTCGACATTTGAATAATTAGGCATTGCTGTCCCTTAAAGGTGGCTTCAACTTCTTTTCACTGACTGCTTCGAAATCGACTGTTCCATTTTGCATTGTACCGCATCGCACCGTAACGCCGCATGCTGCACCAACCGTGCCACGCCACACCGTGCCCTACTTTGCCACCCTGTTGTACCGTACCGCACCGCACTCTCCCGCACAACGCTGTACCGCACCGCAAAATGCCGCAACGTACCGTACTACACCGTGCCATAACGGCCAGCTCTGCGCCGCGCCGCACTGCAACAAATCATCGGCAGAAGCTTTAAAGTTATTTGAGACTGCAAATGATAGGACATTCTAGTTCGCTTCCTCAACCCCTAAATCCTCAAGAAAAACGAACCATAAATAGATGGGTCTCATCCCGACCTTCCTAACGGGATGAACTGTTGCTTAATCCTTAGTAACAATGTTCAAACCCCTCCGATACCTCGGAATAAATATTCCTACAAACAGCGCTGCACCTTCACGTCAGCTTTTGATATTCGCCGTTACGCGCGTTGCGACATAGTGCCGCGTTAATCTACACGCATGGTGGTACGCAGCGGCAAATCATGTCAGGGGAATTACTCTGCCAGAGACCACGTGACCCAAGGTTTAATCAGCGATACAGTGATGATTCACAGTTAAAAAAGTTTTTGCTCTTTAGGTAAAGTTACTAGAATTTGTTATCAATATTAACAACGTATCTTTTTTAAGCTTGAAATATGGCTTAAAATTTATACTGTTCATCTTGTTTATCATTTTTAATTCATTAGATAATAAACAACATTGAACATGAGTAAAAGCCAGCTGAGATTCGGCATCTGCAAAAAGTGTCATTCTTAGGGTCTAATCTAAAATTTTGAGTTTTAAAACATCTAAAATCTAAAACATTTCTAGCTATTATAAGAAGTATTGCTTGAACATTTTTAAATAACATTTTTGATCTTCATTGACATAGCGGCCCTTGGATAGAACCACTTTATTCAGTTTAAACAACGAATGTCTACGAGTAACAGACCAGCCTCTAAGCTACAAAGGCTGCACTGCAAAGGCATGGAGAGTGAGGAGAGAGGGGGCAAGAAGGCCATAGTGCAAAAGCAAAAGAGAAATATCTTCTCATCATAACTCTATTGCTGAAACTTTTGAAACTGTGTGTTGGAGAATAACGACCCATAGACAGTTTTAGCACAGTGAGTTCCTGTTTCCACGAGCTTGGTACTGGCTTTAGTCAGCTCCGACGTTTTCTACGGTTAAACATGTCAAGAGAAAATGTTTCTGTAGTATTATTGACAAACACGTCGCTTGTCTTGTGTCCCGTGTCTGCCCTGTTTTGTTTATTGCTTCAAATGTGAGCATAAGGCCAGAAGAAAGTCTCTTAAAGAGTTGACAAGTTGCCATAGCCAGAACATGCTAGATTGTGCTTCGAAGGCTTAAACTTCTGCATGACGTCACTCCGGCTGACAGTCTGAATGAGAAGGGCTAAATCTTGGCACCATCCTTCAATTGGATGTATAGTGGAGAACCTATATTTTGTCTCAATATAGCCAAGCATTGTTTTGGGAAGAAGTTTGTGGCCTCCCGAAGGATTATCCCAAGATCACCTCTTGTTCTTGTTACAAATTTGCTTCAAAGGGACGACAGAAAATAGCGATGTAGGCTGAGAGTAAATAAGCAGTGGAATGGAGCCAAAATAAATCTCATAGCTGTCAAATAAAGTACACTTTGCTTTCTTTCTAAGGCATCCTGTGACAATATGGTAATCTCACATTTCTTTCGCAAACATTGCAATTTAATGAGAACGTCCACAAACAGACGTGAGTGACCTTATCGCTGCATCGCAAGTTACGCTAATGCCTAAAAATAGCACAGCTTCATTAAAAAAGAACCGTCGCATTACAAATAATCTGGCAGGGATGCTTCGATAGTTCCCTTTATGCTATATATATTTTGGTGAAAGCTGTAATCTGTCTTTTATTCACATATGAGGTGTTGTATGTTTTCGGTAAGCTGCTTGCACTGTTTCGCTTCCATTGTGGTGACTGTCTCATGGCTTGTGCTGTGACTTTGTCGCACATCCGAACCAGCAGAGGAAATACAATCTTGCCTGTGCGGATGCAGCCTGGCCCTGATATTTGCTTTGGCCTTGTAGACGCAAAGAACTAAGCCAAATAGACACACATGAGCTAGAAGCACCCCATGTGTTTTAGTGGATGAACAGTCACTTAGCCGCCAATGCATGGTTTTGACAAATAGCCCCTGATCCGGTGTATGCAAGATGAAACAAGATAATTTTGACATAATAACGCTTGCTTGTACCAGCATTGGCGGCAATATATAACCTCATTTATAAAAACAGATTATCTTTCCAATCCTGGCGTTCAATTTGCTGATGCCAATGGGACGTCCAGGTTTCCAAAAATGCAACAAAAATACACTATGCTATATAAAATAAATGTATGTTATACTCTATGCTATATGTATGTCAACATGTATGTCAATAGCACAAGTGGAGGAAAACATATTGTTCCTAACTTTAGAATTTTGTCTTGCTTTTTGTATCAACTTCATCAAAGAAAGGCGCACTGGTAATGTATGACCGCCAGCCAATAAATTTGGATAGTAGATGAAATATTGAATCAGACTTCCTAACTTATGATGCAATGTCTATTTCATGACCATTTGTCGGATCCATAATACAATATGGTTAAGAATATGAAACTGTTGGACTTTCCGGCAATCATTCTGTTCACTTATCTGTAACATTATCAAATGTGTTCATGACATTTTATGATAGAACTTTTCGTCAATGCCCTCTCTTTACTGCATATCTAGCATGCCATTTTTAGTTCAACTGCCTCCTTCTCGCGAGGCATCTTCCAAAATTACCACTATAAGCTCTACGTTAAAAAATTTTCAGTTTTTTAAGATAACTGCAGAATTGTTTAGTGATCATGCCCTTGTGCTGAAGATGTCCTGTCACATTGCCAGTAATCATGATTTTTTTTCAATTTAATTATATGAACTTTATAGGGATAGAAAAGCTGATTGATTTTGCCTGTCTCTTTAATTGATATCAGGATTTCGTAGGAAGAAAGCACTGATCATCTTCAGACCCAGAATGGGCATTAAGTCTATTATTAGTTTTATAAGTTTATTTAACCCCCAATAACCAACATGACCGGTACATTCAATTATTCCATCAGGATGTACAAGGGAATACTGGAGGGAAGTAGATGATTGAATTTATAACCAAATCACCCATAATCGTTTTCCATTATTCGTTGGTATCTTTAAAGTTGGCAATCTATATCTAAATTTATTAAGCCTTGCTAAGCCAAATGAACGTAAGATAAAATTATAGAGATGATTAGGTCCTCTTAAGACACCCATGTACCCATGGCCAGTTCACCGTTTAATGACTCAGTCTGCTTCATTTGCATTTGATTTGGCGTCTTATCATACAAATCTACAATAATCTATTAGTTATACACCGTAATCACGTAATGAATATGCCTTCTGTAAACAAGATGAAAATACTCGGAGCTTATACTTATCAGTTTATAATGCTCATTAGTGGGGGGTCATCCTTCATTCAAAATAAATCTCAAGGGAATGGTTTTAGCCGTTCTCACAAATAAGCAAATCGCGTTTACTTTTCATATTAGATCGTTAGAGAATTTTGCAATAGACTCTTTGTTAATTTTCATTTACGATATTTTCTAAATAAGGAAATGCGAGTCTTTTACTTAGGTTATTGAATTAGAGACGCCCTGTAAATTTAAATTCTTCAGATAAGATAAAGAGCTCAGGCTTGGGGAGAAATTATGATGCTGACGACTCCTGATTAGGGTCCTTATTCATTGTAAAAACATGGCTAGCATATGCTGGACTACTTCTATCGTCTTAATTGCACTTCAGTTTCTCTCCTTAGATCACATGCATTTCTTTTAATGTTCACCACTTGCCTCGAACAATGCTCGCTCAACTCACAAAAGCAGTTAGTGTGAAACCATTATGGAAATAAGTTTTGTGACGCTCCACTTCTTTCCGGCATGTTAACAAAAATTTTTCCACTCTACTTCTCGATATCTTTTTTTTAATGTTACTGTCCAATCTGAAGCAATGCTCTAGAGACTTAGTGTAGTTTACCCGTCGTAGCAAAGAACACAGAGTGAACCATTCTGGCAAATCGTTGTTAAGATATTTTGTTATTATCGGCTTCAATTGTTGTTTTGAATTGGGAAGGCAATTCCACACGATGATGCTTCTAGATGACTGCATAAATTATTTTACATCATTTGCTATGGTTCACATATTAAAAACTTATTATACATTGTAAGAGTTTTGGGGTGGTGGGCTTTGAAATATAAGCAAAGAATCCAATTTGCAGTTCTACAAAAGTAAGACAAAGTACTACCATGGTAATGAATTCTGAAGGAAAATTTTGCACATATTGTTTAATAATCATTTAATTTGTAGAACGCTTTTAGACAGTTTTGGTTGTATCACAATAGGTCTTATCGTTATTAAAACAAAATCACTGAGTTTATCATTCTAAAACATTATCGAAAATGTAACAATGTTGGCTTTCACCTAATCTATGTAGGCCCAAAAAGTCCCTCTGCCATCTCTATCATATTGCATGCCACGAGTTTGAATTCTTCCGTGAAACGAAGCCAATCAGCTTAGTCGTCGTTGTTTTTGATTGTATTGTCGTTGTTGTTGCCATTTATGTTGTGGTTGTTGTTCAAGTTTGGTTTTACACCTTTTGAAAGGTTTCAGCAAACCTCATAAACTCTATCTCTATGAAATAACTGGCAAACTACACTTTCAACGAAGAGTTTCCTGAACACTTGTTTGAAGCTTTAAAATAGCTGCTTTAAGATCTGTAAAAACAAGATTTACAATGCTAAATTGAGATGAGATGCTTTGACTACAAAAAAGCAGTTGAATTAAAGTTTGATGCTTATTGTTTCAAAAAGAATTCGTAAATGAAAGATACAAAATATTTTGAGTTGTACTATTCTAGCCTGATGCATGCTATAGTTTTGAAGAAAATGCAATAAAAAAAAAGTAAATACGTAAGACAGGTTTCGGTTCATTTTTTAGATGTAAGACAAGATTACACAGCATTCAGCACCCTTTTCGATGTTTCGCTTGCAGCAGAGATTGGCTTCTGAAGAGACAGCTGTACCCCTCTTTCTGCCTCCCTATTTGCTTCTTCACTTTCAGGCCTGCAACTGTCTTGTCATTTGCCGGCAGCTGTTGACCTTGAAATCCAACTCCATTGGCCAATAAAGATGACGAGGGTTATACTGCGGGATGCCCTAAAAGTCTTTTAAGCGAAGCTATAGAAGCATGCGCTGGTAGCCAAATCAAACAATGCTAGCTGAGGTCAGCTAAAATTAGTTTCTGCGTTTGCCAAGTGAGTTCCGTCAACCATAATCTATATTGGTGCTAACCTAGAGTCTAATGTAACGGGAAAATGGTATTTCTTATTTACTCTACGTTAACTTCTCTTGGAGTTTCAATCAAATCTGGTTGGAGAATTCTCCACTTCTGCTAGTTCATTGGACAGCATTCGGCTCCTGTCACTTGAGTTTTACAAAATTAGACCAACCCTCTTAACCTTTCCCAAACCAACAACCTTTGGCGCAAAATATAGGACATGTCACCTAGTCTTTTTAAAGAGTTTCCAATTATACAACTTCTGGTATCCTCTGTGCCTGCCCCATAACATTCTTTTTACGCTTATGGGTCATCGATAATTTGTCTGCTCACAGCTTTCCCTCCCCTGTAATTCTACTTGGCTTTGGCAAGGGAGATTAAAAACCATATAGGCGGCTCTAAAGAAGAGTATTAAAAGTTTGGTCTCGTAGTCAGTTTCTTCCAGTTAGTTTCACCAGATATTACATAGACATTAATTGCAGAAGTGATATTGATTCTGTGATGCTACAAAATGACATCAATGTCTATGATTTGTAGGTTTTTTCCCAAACATGCCCACTTTAAAGTTGACTGGCTTTTTATAAAAGCCTATTGTCCATCATTTCTACAACGCCCATCTCGTTGGCTATATTCAAAGGTTACAATGTGTCCAGGGGTGTACCAACCGGGGGAGGGGGTGTTGTTGTACATCAGATTCTTTGGAAAGTTGGTCAGTAAACATTACGGATGGTTGATAAATGTTATGTATTGTCGGTAGATACGTATCTCGACTCTATATAGTAAAAATGTAAGTGTATATTTCATTGACAATTCGTTGTAGGACACATTAGGAATAGCACGTGGAAGGTCTCATTTGCTCATAATTGGCAAGGTACGCCCCTGACGGTGTCCTGCCTCTATTTCAACAACGACCCTCTCGCACGACAGTTGTGTCTATATAAAGCTAGTCCTGACAGTTTCTTCGCCTCAGAGTTGAGAGTCGTCGACCTCGCGACAGTTCGGTTCATTTTGGCGCTTCAACCTTCTCTGCGACAAGCTTAGGCCGTTGCCTCCCGACAAAGTGAATGAAATCTGCTCACGAAACGGAAAGATATTCTACATAAAATGCAAACGAGAGTACTTATGAGGAGGTTTCTTCAAGCAATGAGTCTGTGAAGAAATTAGACATATCGTCTTCAAGCAGTTTAGCATTGCTTCCTAAAGTGTATGACAACTAGGGTGTGTTTTGGTTAGCAAACACATGCACATAATATATTGTTCCCAATTCCTGACGTATTCATGAGACCAAGACTTCTACTGTCGTACCAGCACATGTCTTTATCAGGGTCTTCACTCTGATCGAATTGTTTTGATTAATTTGATTTGGACTTTTATCAAATTAAGAATGACCTGTAGTCCTCAAACCATCTTTCAATAAAAAGCAATATATTCTCGTGTGTAAAAAAATTTGACAAAGAAAGCCTACATTTCCTGCGATTTCTGACAATATTATTGTCACTTTGATAAACTTGAAAATATACCCTGGCATCTAATTGAACATTCCAACAAAACATCATTTAAAATTCAATGCTATGAACGTATAAAATTCATAATTAAAACTGTTATTCTTTGTGATTTCGTGGGTGTTCTTCAAATTTATTTTGTTTTCCCTAAGTGAAAGCTCCATAATCCACAAAAATTAGTTGGTGTAATACCCAATGTCTTTAGTTCATGAAATATTCTATTTTCAGGATGTTTTCATTCCACTTCAATTACTCAGCTTTGCTAAACCTGTTCGTATAACATGTCTTATTGCAAAGCTATCAAATTCATTTTGTATTTTCTATCATACCTATCACTGTCTCCAAGGCATCACGTTTTCCCAATAAGTTCTCATTAAACTCCAAAATTGTTTCCAAATTTACAACTGGCCTTGTAATTGCAATAAAGATCTTTGCGCCCATAGAGATCTCGATATTTGAATTCCCATTCAATAAAGTTTGATTGGCAATGATTAAAAACAACGTTCTTCAACTGCTGAGATCATTTGAAAATAATGCGCAATACGTTTTGTATAACGACAGTTGGGCAAAAATCCGAAAACGCATTTTACTATGAAAACTAATTTACTGTCCTGTATACTTGAGTCAGGTAACTTTTGTCGCCTGTGTTTTAATATTGACTGCCAAATAGTAGGATATATTGATTTATCTTTCTCGGATGAGTTCACGCAACTTATGATAAAGACAAGTTGAATAGCATGGTGGCTCTAGTTTATTGGCGGAGAAGGAACTACTATTCGAAAAGGAGTATTCCAGCATTATGCATTCGCAAAAAGATTTTTCATTTATTGTCCAGTCACGTTAAGTTGGTTCTCAGAGCAGATAAAGAGCTAGAGTTAGAAAGTGGTGTTGTACTAGGGGTGTTGCAAAGATGGCAGAAGTCTATTGAGCTGAGAATAATGATGACATGGGATCAAATCGAACTGAAGTTAGCTTTTTATTGAAAATTGAGTTAAATAGCTTGGAGACCATCTGTGGTTTATAAATAACCATGGCAAAGATTTGAGGGGTATGGTGATTTAATGGCCATTTCCTGATTAAAAGGGGCACAAGTTTAATTAGACAAATACTGGGGCCTCATATCTAGGTACGGTCGTAGCCTCTTGGGTAAAGGTCCCGAATCCCATGAGAAGTCAATGCAAAACACTTTGCTAAAGATGGCAAATTTGCTGTATACTTAGGGGAAAGTTATTAGGGGAAAGTTTTATTTGTTAGTCAAATATTTAAGATCCTTTTAAAACCCAAAACTACAATTCATAATAGTTTGTATGATGATTAAATAAGTCACTGCTCTTTCCAGAGTCTTGGACAAGCAGTGAGTATCTGGAGTAGGCGGGTTACATGGCTGGAAATCCTGCAGAATTAATTTAAGGCATGTTTGGATTTTACTCAGATTACCAAGAAGACTTGTCAATTAGAGTAATCAATCCTGTAACCAAGAGAGCAATGAGATATTGGCCGTTTCCATCTTTCCGTATCTCGGATACGGAACATTGCAAAATCTACCAATAGAACTTCTCAGTGGTGCTCCAGTAAGTCACGTACCACTAATATTCTAGCTACTAGTGTACGTGGCTTTATTTTGACGCTTATATTACACGTGCATATTTAATAGCAGGTCAGAATTATCGCTAATTAACCCTTATCTGCCCTATACTCTGTGATATGTTATTTTTCCCATCTGGCGACCTTCCCTGTCTATACTGGAAAAAAAGAATTGCGGTGACTGAAAAGGACTTTCCATTTTTGTTCATAGAGACGACATCGACTGGTTGGACGAACTTCTTGGAACTTCAAGTTCCAACAGATGAATTGTCACACTGTCGGTTGGTGGTAAGTAGGTGATGTGACAGCACCACTTGGTCCAAGTCTTTTTTCGCAGACGGCTCTTGACACAGCGGTGAAGGAAATCATAAATATCGTGGCAAGCTGGAAATATATTAACGAGGCTTTGCCAAATATCTTTGAATTAGAGACACTCGTAGCGTTCGATGATGCGCAGTTTCCAAACTTTGTCCATGGACCCAGCCTGACCCCCGTGAAACAGTCCCTGAATGACCCCCTGAATGCCATATTTTGCTGTCACACAAGATATAGGGTATATTCACAGTATAGCAGTAAAGAGAAGCGCACTGAAATGAATCGAGGAGAGCAATTTTGTTTACTACATGCCGTATCGCTTTCAGGATATGAGCTAGCGATCGAAGATAGTTGGTAGGAAATGATGTACTCCGCGATAATATTGAAATGAATGTAAACTTGTGGTTTTTATGTAGGAGAACATTTGGCTAATTTAAGCTTATTAAAATTTTTGCGCGATTTCAAGGCTTTCAAGTCCACATGCCAGAAAGCATGAGTCGTTCAGAGTTGAGCATAAACAGCTTAAGTGATGGCTGCTCAAATTGAGACCAATGTTTATATTGTCCAATGAAAATTTGCGTAGTCGTACAAATTTCAAAGGCTGAAAGCAGTGTTCCGTTATCTTGTCGAGTTGCGTTTTGAAAAGATTTCGCAAAACCCTCCCTCTTTCTGCCCGAAGATAGAAATTCTCCCATGAATTTCATTGGAGAGTAAATACGCGCGATTTTTCTCTTAGTTACATTCTCTAGTTAGTGCGAAGAGATTTAGGCCAAGCGCCCAAGCCGCTCAGCAAGTGCAAAAATAGCCACTTGATAATTACAAATATCTCGCGGGACACTGCAATATGCTCCCAAGAGAAACTAGGACAGCAAGTTCGATGTCCCGGATAATTAAGAGATTTGTTTACTTTCTAAAAAAAGGCCATGGTTGGAAATTAGGCGAGCAATCACTATAACAGCCAGCGACTGACTCAAAACGCTTAGAAGAAAAGTTCTGAACATATGAAGGTAAATGCTGACTTTCTGCACGTTTATTACTACGTGCTTAAAGAACCCCAGTGTTTGATAAAGTCAGATGTTTACAGTCACTATGTCACAGCGAAGAGCTTCGAGCGATATGCCCTAGCCAAAAGGTCGCTGCAAGGTGACTTCTCTTGTCCTCAGGCAGCAATCCTTTTCCTGAAACGATTTTACAGAGAAGAAAAGGATAAAGTCTAATGTGCAACTATCGGCAAAACTGTGATGCGATAAAGCATTTGCTAGAATTCTTTAATCACTGCTAGAAGTCATTACATTGTTCATTGTATCCATGCACTTGATATCCTGTCTGTCAAACCTGTTTTTTTACGGAACTTATAGATTGCTGATATGAAGTTTAGAAATCAATGTCAAACTTGTGTGATTTGTATTGCCTTTATAAAGGATAAAGCACAAAAGCCCTGAAAACTTGTCAAAATTCAAAATGGCTTCACATGAAGCCCTATGAGCAATGTCGATTTAGTATTGATATGACAAAGGTATTTGAAAGTGAAACAAATCTTTGTTATATTCAAAAAGTAACGAGGGGAAAGACCGAACAAAAAGGAGGATGGAGAAACTGAATTTTCTTTATAAAAGAAAAATTCAGAATTAACGAGAAGGAAATCAAATCAACCCTTGCCTACGCCTAATCTTCTTTGCCCCATGTCTCACAATGGAAAGGAAATTAATCAGAATATTATTTGCAAACAGTTACTGAATTCTTATCCGTTAAATGTTCCAGCTTAGCGGTCAATAAGCTTTATCAGTGATACCTGGGCTCTTTGAACGCCAGTTCCCAATTAATGGCTATTTTTTGCCAAAATGTGTACACGTTGAAATCACTGTTTTTCTTCAGAAATCAATATGCTTTATTAAGATCCACGCAACTAGTCGGGTGTAGGCCATATTTCAAGATAAAGACAGTCCAAATGGATAGGAAGCAATCGAGCTAGGACAGTGCCACTTAGGACACGTTGAAATGTGGTACGATTTTCGACTGAGGATAGTTTTAACTGAGGGCCAATTAGCAATGAATGAACATGGGCTTGGCTTGCAAGCTGAAACTGCACAGACGTTAAAAGCCCTCTGGTTTGGGGCAATGAGACCCTATTGAACTGTAACTCTTGATTAGAACAAGATAAAGGACAGGTAAATGGGTGAGGTTTCGTGCAGTAACAAACAAAAATATCAGCTTTCCATTCATCCACTAGGGCACGGTTTCGACAACGATCTTATTCAAAAGGCTGACGGCAAGAAACAGAAAAAGGTATGATCACATACAACGAAATGGCCTATCTCTGTATTTACCAATCTTGTAAGAGAGTTTTCAGAGCAGGAATGCGGTAATGCGCAGAAAGGTCAGCACCTTCGCAGAAGCGATTCCAGGTACTATGAATGAACAGTGGGCGATATATGACAAATGGAGGCTGTACAATCCTACTACCCTAAACGCATACGTCATTTTAAAAGGTAATGCCACCTCCTTCTGACGCATCCTTTTTAAATGTAAAAAAAATTAAGAATTGATTCTAAAAATAACTGGGGCAGCAGATTCCCTTTGAAACCCCATGAGCACCATTATTGCAGGTATCACACTGTAGAAAACTCTTGCACGAAATTTAAACGGCTCGGTTCCTACAAAGATTGTGCAAAACGTTATAATTCACTGCATCATTTAAGTGCTGTAAAGCTTTGAACTACGTCGACGATGATAGATAGAACAGGAAGATCATTTCTCATTGCACATCTCACTAGAGTTTTCTCTCCATTTCCTGAACATATGGTGCTTTTAAAATATTTTATAAGATTGGAAGCTTCAAAGCTGAGAATATAATGAAATAGACCTAAGAATGCCGCTTCTGATTACTGAATAGCAATGGCGAACCTGACTTAAGTTTAAGTGTTTTTCAGCTTCAATATTGTTTTATCCTTGTTTATGACAGGAGGCACAGCTTTCTCTTGACAACTGGAAAGGCCTTCTAAAATGTCCCATTATGTGCAATGTACCAAAGTATCCATAGATGGATGAACAGAGTCGTCGAGAAAGAAATTTAGGGCATTGAATCATACTCTGTGACTTTGTCAGGTGCCTCACCAATGAAACAACGTTAACCTAGTTTTCCTCATCATTAATAAGTCGTGCAAATTCTTTCTCGGCGGGGCAATGGGAGTTCGGAGGGAACGCTCTTCGTGAATCATGAATCAAAGCGGGGTGACCCATCACGTAGCGCAGCTGCTGGGATCTGCCGCTCGCGAGGTTTACGAGCTGAAATCGGTCTTATTTGAAAGACTGGTTTTAATGCTAATTGGGAGCTTAAGCGATCGTTAAAACCAGCTATCGTCAGTCAACGCTGTTGCGATCGCTTTATTGGCACGGGTGAAAGGTGATTCGCTGTAGATCAGTTCCCGTACGATTTGTTTTTTTGTGTTCGTTGGGAAATGCACACTGGAAATGGAGACTTCTCAAATTCAAGCTCCAAGATTTACCTTAAAGACCCCCCCCCCCATTTTCATGCACGAATACACCCCATTTTCATACACGAATACAAGCTCTCGTGTCCCTCTTACCCCATTGTTTCTAAGTCATTCTATCTACAAAAACCTTGAGTTGTTTTGGTCCAGTTTTGCAAAGATTGACGAGAGATTATTTTTCAAAACATTATCTTGAACAACCTGAAAAAGTTGTAGCAGAAGGCAAGCAATAAAATCAAAATGAAGTGCTATTTAATAATCAATATTTCAGTTGCTAGAAGCATGGTTGAGTCCTTCAGATGTGTAATACATGTTTTTTGAAAGGCACCTACGGCTAGGCCTAGTTCCAGATACGTATACCTCAAATCATCAGATTTTAGTACCAAAAATTCCTTAAAAGTTCCTTAAATTCTCACTTTCGGTGCTTTAACTAGAATAAGCCTTAACACTTAATAGAGAGAGGGGCGAGACAGCATATGCGGAAACTACTCAATGAAGCACTTGACACACGAATAGCAAACAATCTATGCGAGTATTGGCTGCAAATGAATGGAACGGGCTTTTTAGCTCTTGATGCTTGCAGTTATAAAAAAGTTTCAAATCGAAAAGTTCCTTAGGGATTTCGTTTTTAGTAGTATAAGTTCTTTAAATATTTCGGCCTTTCACATGTAGGCTCCTTACGAAGTGGTTCCTTATAAAAAAGCGTGTAGTTGAAGAAATAAACAAAATAATTAATATGTTTCTAAAATAGAAAACCCATACGAATTAACGGCACAGTGTTTGTTTTCAAGGATCTTCGCAGCCATTTTGCAACTTTCAAGAGCTTGTTAGGGTGTTTAGTGGCGAGTTTCAATGTCATTTTTGTCAAATTCGAACAGTTTCGAATCAGTCAAATGCTGATCCAAAGTTCCCAGTTTCTTGTCGTCCCGTGATGGCCTTCAACTCAAAGTGGTATCCATGGTCTTCAGCTCCCCATTCTGCGGTCAATATCTCTCCTGTTTTTGCACACAATAGCGAGGCATCCCAGTTTAACCACAGTTTACATTCTATTTTCGTCCTACTTTAATATTCTTTAATTATTTCTCGCTGTTCTGTGTTGTTGAGGAATTTGTGATAAAAGGCCACGGCATAGGGCATTGTATATTTGCGATGGGATCATCCAGGATTTAGGCCCTGGATATGGTTGTGGCTAAAATGATCCTAAATACATGTTCTCTGTTCTTGGCTTCTTTTTGTCGTGACCTTTAAAGTTGTACTGAGAAAATCAAATCTGGTATTGACAGAAGTGATTGTGACGTAATTAACTACTCCTTTCCAATGTAAGCAGACGTAATACTGCAGAGAGCGTGGCACTCCCATGTTTCCGGGGGTGCTGTCATGTGTAGATCAAATACAACTGTCTTCAGCTGGAGTTATATGCATGTTCGCATTTGTAAAGCCACATCTGTAGAAGGCTTTTTGTCACAAACAACCTCATTTGGACACAAGTTGATGAACAGACAGCAAAACCAGACATCCTTTACATTGCTAGGATTATAGCCAAATGTGTACAGTTTGCATTCCAAGCGATGCAATGGCTGAACGTCAGTTTACGCTTATCTAGTTACAAGGATCCCATGTTTAATCTTCGATTCAGAAACAGTCACCGGGAAGTAGTTACGAGATGTGGAATGATAGCTTCTTAATTTTGCCGCTTCGCATTGAGCCTTCAAGAATGTAAGCCCAAAACATGTAAGAACTGAAAGAGACAACTATTATTTAGGGGGTTGGGAACATAGCAAGAGAGTTTTATCCGTTTCACCTTTTTATATAAGCCAGAAAACTGGTGGTGTTACGATCTTTTAAGCTCATATTTGAAAATTTGAGCTTAAAATTGCTTAAAATGCTTAAGTACACGTGCTTAAAATTTGAGCTATTTTTAAGTTTATTTATGTTTCCATTTCAAAGCATAATATGGCGACTTGAGGAATGGTGTAAGCAAGACTGTTACCCTACAAGCAGCGTAGCCTACGTCAATGGGAGAATTGAGGGAAAAGGGCTTTCGACAAACTTCTTACCCTCCCTTTGATTTTCTTTGCCAATGTTGAGCTTGAGATTGTTACATGAAAAAATATTTGCAAAAAAATGAATGAGACCAATCTGATCCTTTCTAGCAGGTGCTTTAATCATAGTCGTAAAAATTTCATAAACTTTTTCTTAGAGAGAAGGTTTCTACCATCGTAAAGCACAAGAGGATTTCTCTAATGTTTATCATCTGATCCAAAGTGCTGATATCTTCCTACCACCCTTCATCTTGTGTACTCATTTTTTTCAATATCTTTGAGAATTTTCAAGGAAATAGGAAATTTGTATTTCGGGGCTCGAGTATCTAAACAGAAGTCAGGTTGGAAAATATTTAAATTGTCTCATTGTTAAAAAATATGGTTGTTGGGAAGGTCATAAAGAAATACTTTCCTGGAGTTATTTTGAATTCTGATGATTGCTGAGGCGTTATATATCTCTCATACTGTTATGGGGTATTTTGTTGACAAGCTTCTTGAAAGAGTTTAGGCCAGTCATTTCAGTTGATCTTGCCATTGACTCGTCGTTTAAAAGCCTTTTTCTTTAGGCGTGTCGTATGCTGTTGCGCATGACTTGCATGTGGTGGAAAATACGTCATCTGTACCAGCAATGAGCATGCGCCTGGAGGACGAGTGAAGAAAACGGGGGATGCTGTCCAAAATAGAAGAGTTTCATGTGCTGGATGACGTGTTTAACAAAGCAATTAAGGCGCCAAGAACTTATTGGAAGATATGAACATGAAAAGGCGAGGGAGCTTCGAATGAATGACTGCTTGAGACTCGAAGCCTGCCCGCAAATGGGAAGCGTGAAAAGGAGCATGAATCGTTCTTTGCGTAAGCAGGCTTAATGAAAATCGGCTTGCGAAAGGTTTTAGAGTGATAGAGGTATTGACAACTTAGCGAGTGTCTGAGAGTGTTTAGCAGACTTGCCTTTGAAGCCGTTATTATAACACAGAGCATTCTGTATGCAGCCAAGCAATGCCAGTGATCTCTGCACTAGGCAACTTTCCCAGATTGCAATGCCTATGCAATCGTGCTTCTTTATTGACTTGCATTTGTATTGGACGTTTAGCATGGAAATTCATGAAGTTGTACAGTGCTTGCTAGTTTTTTCTTGCTGATCAAGGCGCCGTAGATTCGAACCACAAGCTTCTACTTTTAGAACACTGGCTATAATTTGACTAGACGATACTTTGGCTGTGGATCTGGTTGGCAACAAGGGATAGCTCATTGATTTGAATCGGCTGCGGCTGGATATGGTTGGTAAAAAGGAACATCTGATTCAATTCTCCAAACCTCTTGTGTGTTTGTGACAGATTCAACGACGACAATCTAATCTTCTCAGAAAAGATAAGATTAGAAGTGCTCGAAATTCCTCCACACAAACATCTACACACGAGGTCTCCAAGGACCAAGTCTGTCCCCAAAGAGCTAAGATAGGCCTATAGTCCACGGAAAAGGTGCTTTGAAGAAGGGGTGCTCTGTCTTATACTTTATGCCAAAAATTTATTGCAAGAAAAGAACAATGGATTTGCAAATCTCGATAGGAAGGCCATTTTCATCTCATTGACAAATGGCAACATTACGAAATTGTCAAAATAGTAAAGCCAGTGACAGTAACAACTTCTTAAATGTCACTAATGACAGGAAAAATTAGTTCGACCAAAACTTGTTTTTTAGTAGGAGCTTGAGATATTTTGAGATGGAGGGTGAACTAAAGTGAATACTTGTATCACGACTTGCCTGTAAACAAATGAGGAGAGATAAGAAAAATTCCTTTTGTAAACGTCATCAAGATACTCATTTCAATTTTAACAAGGTTAACTTCGCCCATGGAAGCCCTTTAATTATAGATTCCAGACACAAACGTAGTATTTCACCATCTCAGTTGCGCCTATGAAGTCAAAACACTTGGCTCGAAGCCTATGGCACGAGGCTATATAATATTACCGAAGCAAGTATATCACCGTCTGCAAGGCAAGCTTGTCCTAGGAGCCAGTTAATCTGCATGTTCACCTATTTATGGTGTGCAAAGATTCTATTTCATCAGTGGCTTTTAAACATTCTACCAGCCCGCAGTAAGACTCAGGTTCAAAGTTCAAAAGGACAATTTGACATATCAACTGTGCATATACATTCATTTATCTGTTTATGATTTAACATCAAATCACTGTTTACCATAGCATTGAAAAAGGAGAGGCTGGAAATAGCGCGATTGTAAAATGTAAAATCGTGATTTTAGCCTACTTAAAGCAGTTTATTGTCCGACATTCTTCAGGGTATACAAATGTCGGAAAATGATCACAAGCTGACAAAAGAAGGAGCCAGTTGCAAATCGAAAACCAGGGTTGTAAGAAAGAGCTAATGATTGGCTGTGTAATGCCCAATCAGCATCTTTTTCACACCTCCCTTAAAAGAGGCGGCGTTAATCGGAAAATTGGCCTTATTTTCCAGAATTGCTCCCAGCATCCCACACCCATAGGAAACTTTAAACTTCAGACTTAATAGCTATGAAAAGGCGAAAAGGTGATTGGTCAGCCTCAGTCTGACACAGCAAACAGGTCACCAATCGAAAATGCAAAACCAAACGAGGCTGTTTCATCAAAGGACCAATTGAAGGGCGTGACAAAAAAGACAAAGAGGAAGTCAAGGCTACAGCGATTCATGTGCTTGCCTATAAGATAAACAACCAATAGCAGCAGGTTTGTAAATGGCAGTGTATTGAATATTTAATTACAAATTACCGATCGTACCAGAAAAGGAATGGTTAGCAAAAACTGATGTAGTTGCTAACAATAACCATCATTCATATAGAGGGAAGACACTGCATGTCCTGGTAAGAAAAGGATAAAGAATATTAGAAAAGGGTGGAAAGTTGGATACTAAAACATGGCTGTCTCGTGTAATTTTCTTAAGCAATGCCTTGAAAATCTTCCTTTATTATAGCAATTCTTTTAATTTCCCCCTCTTTTCTTCTACTCAACTTCATTTCCGTAATTATCTAAAGAATTTTGAATAAGCTCATTGCCCGTTTTTAAGTCTGTGTTTCAGCGGAGTAACATTTGCCCCAAGCTTTTCCTGTGTGTCAACGACGTTTTGAACAAGAAATTTCCTTAGTAGGAGTTCTATTCACAATCCTTTTACTTTTCGTTTCTGTTTATTGAACAATGCGTAACTGCAAATTTTAATAAGCCTTACTTCCTTCCACTTCTGGAGGTTTTGTTTATCTTAGTCATTGACATTATCTCTTCTATGCCATCCAAACGCTTCACTTAATTGGAATTTTCTCAGCTTTATTCAGGAAATTATCCTGTTAGTTACTTCAAATACCATTTCACAAAATCCATATTATAATCCTATGATTATGATTACTCTTCATGATCATGTGATTCCTCCATGTGATCACCTGATCCCTCAATGCGATCACCTGATTACTCCATATGATTGCTTTGAACTGCCTCCTTACGTACTATCTATTGCCCTGATTTGATTACCATTGTAATACGTCCTCAATATATCCTGGATATGTGACGAAATGATCATAAATATACTTTTCAACATTTGATTACCTTACCCATACTAACAACAAATTCATTATTATGCACTAACATTCCTTCTATCACTGGGTGATAGTGTGCGGCTCCTTTTCTGCCATTCCTTAGGGCGCGGGCTCCCTTGACGATTTCGGACATCTCGTGAGGATTGCCGTCCCACGGCTGAGCACCTTTCCCCGTGCGGATCTTGCGCTGCCACGACCGCGCGGCATGAGTTGACTTTAGGCGAACGCCCCCTGCTTCCAAACCGTTCATTGATGGATTTCTTAAGCCCCGAAACGAAGTGTTTGCACGCCCGCGTGACATGACTCTTCCGCTCCGTTAGTACGTACTTAAGCAGCTCTTGTCAATCAAAGCATGACAGTTGCACATGTCGCCAAACGGACCAGGAACAAGAGAGACTCCACTTAAAACTTTCGTGCCCACAAACGAATATGGATGCTTGTGGCTTCAAAATACTATGCCTGATATCAACTTTTTCCCTGGTGTTAGCCTGCGGTGAGTCAAATTTAATGATATCTTTTCCATTTAACATATTCAAACACACGAATATTGTGTCAACACTCACAAAATTCCCGTGTTATGACTCAGATCTTGTGTACTGTACTTGCACGCACTGTTTTGGTAGGAAATATTTATAGGTTATAACATCCAGCCTTTGGTTAATTCTGATCGGAGATTGAAAATTTTTTGAATTCATTTCTGACTTACGTTTTAATTTGGAGTTTTGGTTGCCTTAGAAACATCTTACCCGTCAGTTTAAGCGCCGAGTTTTATTACAATTCAACAAAGCTTCATTTAAAGATTTAGCTAGAATCTAAGCAATAACATTTTGGGTTCGCTTGAATTGAGAAATTTAACTCTTCTGCCTGTATCAACTGGAAGTTCAAGCTTTTAAGGGTAGTTAAAGTCTTATTAATCCAAACGTGTTTGCTAATGATATCGAATTAGAAAAGATTAGATGCGCAGCAAGCCGAGAAAAACTGTTTTTGAACAAGCAAAAGCAACACGGTATCCAAACATAGTTGTTATTTGTCCGGCGCAGTGTTGTTTCAACGCACACAAATAACTACCCGCTACACACCTCACTGTGCTGCAGTGGCAATGGCACTGCAATTTGGTGTGCAAGATTTGTCCAAACACTTTTGCCATTCGTCTTGCCATGGCAATTCAACGCACATATATTTCAGAATGCATACTGCTTCACGCAAAGTTCAGCGACCCGAAAACGTGAAATCGCATGCACACACCTAACACGAACCGTGCAGAAAGGCCCGTTTCTAAAGAATCGATTGTCGCGTTTATTTGGTGCCACAGCTGGCTCTAAATCTTTATCAGCTTCTGTCTACTCAAACCTCTTACTGAAACTACAATATCGCGTATTGTCAAGTCTTTAGATCTTTTAGTCTCCCCTTTGCTAATTCTGGTGACAATTTAGGAACAGTAAATTGTAGATACTCGTTGGTAATAAACAGAGCCATGGGATTCAATCGAACGAACGATATGACTTGTTCGATGTGAGATCATTCATAGTTGTCCAACAGTCATGACCCACAACGTTTGTCACATTCTAGCCTTCGTACGACTGGATGACCCAAGCTTTAGCCAAGCAGGACGGGTTGTGGTTCGTTACATTTTAACCGTTAACCTAACCAAATCCACCTGTTTGGTTTTTTACTGTGTATCTCGTGAACGGTAGCTAGGAAATAACAAGGCATGCTCTTTTGCGTTCCGGTTCGAGGACTGTGGGGAATCCGACACGTGATAGTACGCCAGCACCATTTATCAACTTGCCACAGCTAAAAACTGAAAAAACCAACATTCAATTGATATTCCGTCAGATTATGTGACGATGTCAAAGTTCATTTATGCGCACCACATTGCACTTTGCTTTGTTGACGAATGAAAGAAGGAAAAAGCAAGTGATTTGAGCCATACGTACTCAAATATCGCCGTATGAAACGCCGGATACTAGTGTTTCCTTACTATCAGGGGAAGCTTGCACACCACTTTTCTCTGTTTGATCGCAGCCTGGAAACTTTGTTGAAAATTAACAAGGCGTTGTGGGATTTTTTCTGGGACGTTGCAGTAAACATATTATTCGTTCTAAAAATACACTTGCTCCGTGATGTCAATCTCTTTTATCTTGGCGTAGTTCGAAATTATTCAAAGTATTTCAGGTCAGCAGGAAGATTTAGTTGTAGGAAGGAAACAGAAGGCTCTTTGGTCTTGACAGTTTACATGTTTACAGATATGATCTTACCCCAGTTGAAATGAATAAACGCACAGAAGAGATTTAGGTGAAAAGGTTAAAAAGTATTAATCGCAGTATCGCCTGTCGGAGTGGTTACAATGAGGAAATCAGTGTATCAAGAAATGTGGTCAGGGGCGTCCTTAAATAGATCTTGTTTTTCCTAAGCATTGCAGTCGCTGGACTTTGGTTAATCCGCGGTCTTCGGAATGGAGGTGTACAATATGATATCGACGAATCTCCACCGAGCTTCGGGGGATTCTTCGAAATTTTGTGGTGTGGAGCTCTTTCTTGAACTCTCGCTCAAGTGATATCGCCACTACCCGGCGCCTCCAATCCGACGAGACATTTACCACAGAATCCAACCTTACTTTGCTGGCTCAATGTTATACAATACCAGGGTCGCCTTGTATCCGTTGATTCCAGATTCTGCATGTTGCCTATTACTTTTCACTGCCTTTCTCACTTAAAACCGTCACGTGGCATGTCGCAAATTTCGAATGGGCACAAGGATTGAATTTCGTACAATCGAGGCTTTGCAGCTTCATAAAGAGGCAATTGAACATGATTTTACCAGAGTATTTGTTGCATCCAGCAGAACCACACGGCATCATTGCCACTGAAGTTGTACTGCTAATTATCAATGTTGAAGGGGAATTGAGAAAAGGGGCTTCGGGGGCTTACCTGATAGCTAACACATTTGTCAATTTCAAGTGAACTTGCCATAGTAAAGGGAAAATGTTAGTGAATGTATAAAGTGTAAATGAAAGAAAGCACAAATGAAAGGATAAAAGAAAGAAAGAAAGAATGAAAGAAAGCACAAATGAAGGAATAAAAGAAAGAATGAAAGAAAGAAAGAAAGAAAGAGTGAAGGACAGCACAAATGAAGGAATAAAAGAAAGAATGAAAGAAAGAAAGAAAGAAAGAATGAAAGAAAGCACAAAAGCAGTATTCATACATTTCTCTAATCTTATTTCATTATTTCAGAGGCACGATTTCGGATTTTCTAATTAAGATTATTCTCGACTTAGAACTGTTATTCTTTAATGTAAATTATTGCAGTGTTTTGAATAAATTAACATATTGTGACGTAACAGTACTTAGTGAGTTGTAGAGCGCAAGGCCAGGGAGAAGAACGTATAATTTGTGAGCACATGATTAGGCCCTTTTAAACAACAAAACATTTTGCGACGGTAACAATCGATCTAATCCTACCCCAGTTAATTTTGATTTATGTGCTAAGAAACATCAATGGGATAGTCAGCATTTTAGGTTTTCTTGCAAAACAGTTCTAGGTTGTCAGAGGTGACACTAACTTACAACATCCCAACTCCTTTAACATCCATAAAGTTTAGCAAACAAAATTAGGGGAACTTTATACATGCAATTAGAATGCAATGGAATATCGTATATGGAGGCTGGGTATTTGTCCCAATATATTGTTATCAATTTGTCTCATGTTCCTAACGAAGTTACTTTGGGCTTAAGATTAATATCTGTTTGGCTCACTGGCGATTACAGCTGCCCTTTTGACTGCTGGGTCATCATTGGTTTGAACTGTGGAAAATTTGTAAAAGTATACCTTGAACTTTGTTATTTGGTCAAGCCTGATCTTAATCCTATCAAGTTGTCTTGTATTCGTTCAAAGAGTACGAGCGTACTCATCTTATTGTCTTAAACTTGTTTTCAGGTTTAGGTAATGAAATTTCTATTGGATCTCTGTTACCGGCTATCAAGCCTTTGACAAGGGTTTTGTGTGTGTGGTACTGAAATGTTCCTTGTGTAAATGTAACACACTGGCTTTTTTGTTTTTGTTCATTGGCATTTGTTGCATTCCCTCGGTTTTTCCAAAACATAATCGAATAGTTAGTTCAATCAACTGCTTTAGCCGAGCAATCGTTTCACGTTTTGCGGGAAGTGTTTCCCACTCTTCAGCCTTATACAAAGTTAATTTTTTAGATGCAACTTTGTATTACTCACGATCTTGATCGATTCTAAGGACCATTTACCAGATTCAAAGGTTATCAAAGATGTTAGCAAAGAAATCTACCAGCTCAGAGAACCATCCTTGCCCAAGACACCAATTTTACTAAATTTTGCAGTTCAGAAAAGCTTCAAGATATACATGCCAGTAAATTAAAATGAGCACCGAAGAAGCAATTTCGTTGCTTGAGCCACGTGATGAAAAGCAGAACGAGGTTGCCACAATTAGGTCACAGCAACAAGGGTAATGCGAACAGCAGGCTTGACAGAGTCTGCTCTTTGACGTGGGAATCGGGTTAGAAATGGGACAGACTGAATATCCAACAGTTGTTCACACGGCGGCTGCCATATAGGTTTCTAGAAAGACACATCCGGCATTAGGGCTGGTCTCAATGCACTTCCCACCTCCTGCAGGTGATTTTCCGGTTTGCCGCTAAACTAGTGCCGTTCCAGACCGAATCACACGAGTGCGAGGAAAGCTAAGAGACCGAACTTCAGTTTGAAACCGGACGCCTATGGAAACAGCTCTAATCAAGGATGTAGGAAACATCTTTTCAGTGGGGGATGGGGCATATATTGGCAGAAGAGACGCGCTTTCTCAAGCTGTTAATAGGAACTTTGTTTCGTCTGCTGAATGGTGGGGCACGAGCCCCTTCTGCTCTCGTTTCCTTGCAATGTTTTTGGCGACCTCCCAAATCAACAAGTCTACACATCGCCATCTTTTTGGGCGTTGAATGCGAATGTTTGCCGTTGAGTCATTTGTGTTCAAGAAAAATGAATTTCAAATGGCAAGGAAATGCGGAAATGAAGGAATGTAGGAAATTTGTTCCTCGAATGTCTGATCATGGAATGTATCACTTTTCATATAGTCTCGTACATTGCCACATTTAGGACTGCTAAAGCCCTGGGCCCAAATTCGATTGGGGCTCCTCAAAGTATCCAAAACAAATATGTGTCATGCTCCTCAATTGATGAATACCACTTCGTGTAGGTTTTTACAACTTTCCCATTAGGCTCATGTGTAACTGCATCACTGGTCTCGTAAAAGAGCCAGTAGGCGAAGGTTAGTAGTTCTGTTTAGATAAATGACTGAGTTACGAATACGCGAAGAGCTACGAATGAGCGAAAAGGTTACGAATGCGTGAGTTATGATATTTTCAGTCAATGTTGCCATCTAGCGTGCCAAAAAACTCGTTGAAGTCAAATTTCGTACTAGCCCAGTCATAGTGATGCGAGTGTATCTTGACTCACTGCTTTGCCTTTTTCGAAAGGAAATTTGTGAAATTGCTAAACGTCAGCTTATGAACTACCGTATGAAGGGTGGAATCAAGTTTCATTACGTTTACTGACATTTACGTATGAAAGAAAGTGTCCTTTTAACTTATCATAAATCAGATTTGCGTCTTTCATTCATTGCATTACTGTATACGCATTATTCAATGACGGGCTGGTTCTGGTACAAAGGTGATTGTTGCTTCGAGGCTTGCTGGCATATTGTCGACTCAATCAAAAGAGTGAGATTGCGAGAGAGAGAGAGTGAGATTTCAGTACCCTTGCCCTAGTTTATTGACAGTGACTGACTTAGCAGTAACGATCCGCCAGGGATACAGCTTTGAGATCATTGATTTCTGTGTTGTAATCGATAATCTCCAAATGGGGAAATATTCAGACTCTTTCACCATTTGCTGGCCTTACGTCACTGCAATTCACTACGACGTCACGGAAAGGCTGCAACTGGTCAACAGGGGTCCATGCTGTCACGCTATTCTCTACCATTCGAAGCCAAAGCAGGAAGCTCCCGTGTTTTGATCTTGGTGGTAGCGTATATGAGATTTATTTAGCCTGCGAAGTTACGATAATAATAGGATTGGCCACTCGAAAGGTACTGCTCTAAAGAGCCACGTGACCAAGTCAAGTAAAAACCTTGTAAGAATTGAAAATGCCGATTCTCAATTCATTTTGCAGCGTTGTTCATTAAGGGCAAATGAACCCGTACACAAATTGGTGAATTTAAGAAAACCTAATGAAACTAAATGCAGCATTAATTTTTCATATGAACATCGACTGAGAAACTCGATGGCAGGTTAAGTTATTTGAAGTAGTGGCCGATACTGAAATTTTTGTCAATGAAACGCCATGTGACGTCACGTATACTCATAGATGACTGTTTCAGGGCTATTTAGTATCAAAGCAATGTTCATTCCTTCCCATCATATATTCGGCGAAATTTTGGTTAGAAGAGTTCTTCAAAGTAAGCTATGAGATTGCTAGGAGGACATTCTGTTTTAGAATCCACTGGTGCAAAGTTCTTCGTCGATAAATCACTTGCGGATTTCACTCCTTATGTAACACTTCCTAAAACGTGTGTGAACAGCGTGATGTTGGTTCCAGCCAATGATCAACAAGTAGAGAAAATTACCGACAGCACATTGAGCCAAACGAACTGCTAGCTGTTGAACATTAGATCAACACCTCGATGTTCGCCTTTGATCAAGTAGGCGAGTGATCACGAGTACTCTTCGTGACCAAACGAAATCATGTCACAATCACTCTTTCTCCTCTGTAATTTGATTATATGCAATGGTAAGATTATTTTGCAAGCCCTGGCAGCTGAATCGATGGGTGATTAGAAATACCGTTAATCAACCTGTAATTTTCAAGGATTAATTGTTGTTAGAAGATGATTCACCATGATGATTGATTCATTCATCGCCATTATGATTATTCTAGCAATGATTGAAGTTCATTGGTGACAATGATTAGTGATTACGATTGTTAAAGATAATCATTTGAAGTATTAATCATGACTTGGTATACTGCCTTTCAAAAGTATGTCACACGCGAAGGGTTAGGGCACAGAATATAAAAAGCTGTTATTTTTCCTATTCTGTGGTTAGGGCTTGTGATGAGATATAAACTGGTAGAGATACTTCGGCTGTTAAAAGCGTATTTTCCGTGTAAATCACATAAAGGGAGCCTGATGTGGTCTTGCCATTCCATTATCGTCAAATCCAAGTAGAATACAGATATCAAGACAATGTTTGCCCAGGGATGCCCTACTATTCTAAAATCTGTAAAATCCTGTCAAAAATTCATTTGATGTTAAAAATTTGATCACTTGATATTAAAATTCCGTGTGTTCACAAGAGCAGCGTATGGTTCTCCAAGTATATAAAACGCCCCTTTTGTGTGAAAGCAAATAATCTGCCGAACGTTTAAAATCGTTATTGTTTTCCAGTTATCGGCTTTAGAGATTATATATACCTGGAGGACCGCTGCTGGAGCAATAGAATCCGTCCTCTTACATATAAGAACTCTTTGGTGCTATTCAAAAGACCTGAGTTATCAAGGCCTTAATAGGTCCTCTTTCTAACGTGTAACGTGCTTGCAGGGTTTCATTATTGGTTTGATGAAATCAATTCAACTTAATAAAGCTTAGTTCAAAAATCACAGATCGTTGCTCATCAGAAGAAAAACCCATTTGTGCACAAGAAATAAAAGATGCTACTAGAGTAAACTCTCTCAGACCATTCAGCCATAAATCCTGGTACAAATACTTGTTCTGTCTCCTATTTTTCATTAACCAGGCAAGCCCGAACATCTACGCGCTGCCTACAGCTCCACTATATACGAAACCGCTCTTATTTGAATATAGTGTAACGTGTGCCATGTTGTTGGCCATATTTAGCTTACACAGTTAATCTCCTCTTGCTGTCTCGAAGCAGGCATTTTGCAGCTGCTGACGATATTGATGTTACAAAGTCTATTCAGTGTCTTGTTTTAGTAAGAGAAGTTTTCATTGTAATTGCGAGGATATATAATTCACTTCCATTGACAGTTCCAGAATAGGAAGTCGTTTGCAGGCATTTAACAGAGGAAAGACGAAGGTCACTATAATCATAACCAGCGATCATCATTAGTTTTGCAACAGATAAACCTTATACTTTCCTTGAGTGTTCATAGGACAGGAAAGAACTTTATTACTTGTAAAGATTCAAAGCCTTTAGGAGACTGTTGTTGTGAATAATCGAGACACTGGGATAAATGTTGTTAAATTTAGCCATTGACACATTTGCAGAGATTTCCTTCTCAGTTCATATAGATGTCCTTTGGCTCTTTTTTCTCGCCAGTAGCTCCTGGAAAGGCAAGAGTGTTTCTATTTAAGGCCCTTCACCAATCCACTTGATTTATGACACAGGAAATGTGGATATATTTTTCCTATGCTTCAACTGTTGGAAACCAATTTGAGTCAATCATTCTGATCTGTTCTTCCTCCCACGTACTAAGAGGCAGCATTCCGTAACCGCTTGCAAACATTATCGGCAAATATTTCCCCTAGCCATTCATTGCAAGCATCTTGAGATGTTTAACGTAAAAGAAATCTCCATATCGGTGGCAAAATTTCCTAAAGGTCGATGCCATTCAAGTTACTGACATCTCTTGACATTCTTGCCTAGGGAGGAAAACTGACAATAGTGGAATCACATGTCCCAAAAATTAAAGAGAGGAAAAACACACCTCTGGACATATTCATGCTAAGAAGATCATGGCATTTCGTTTGACATCCAATTCAAAAACAATAATTTATCTTCTGAGCAACTGCTGGTTGTTATACGAGTAATTGAAATTTCATTGCATTCTCAAAAGCCCATTTTGTATAAATCAGAGCTCAGAGACAGTTCGACATTTCCTCTCAACGTAACTTCACATAAAATATGTCGAAAGCGAGTGCACAAGACGCCCATTTGGGACACTGCAATTCAAAGTGGATATGTTTTGTGTAAGAAACTTTTGCGAGAATGGCAACTGCTGGTTGGGCGTCCCTCGAACCTAAGGGCGTACAACCCCAAATCCTCCCAAGCGACAAAACTCCCTTCGCAATTATATCGATGATTATAAATCATTGCTAGGGATCCTTAGCACAAACAACTTTTGCGCTTGCATACCCAAGGGAAGATACCGTGAGAAAACGGAAACATGTGCAAGGTGGAGGAAATTCTCCCCCGGATCACCCCTGGGACATGCAACAAGGGAGTTCTCGACAGCGGCCTTCCTGTGTCACATTGATAATTTTCTCGTTTTCGGGGCATGGGAATTCTCGCTTGGCGTGGCAGGAGTCCCAACTGAATTGAAAAACGCAAATTCACATCACCAAAGCCAGGATTGCGTCACCCCGCTCTCTGTTTGCATAGATTTCTTCGTGGGCACTCTCTCAAAATTTGTTAGCCTACTACGTTGGTACAATCACGAAATCTGTTGTGAAGCAATGAAAACAGCAGGGATAGGTGGATTTGAGGGCCTAGATCTGGAATAGCATGCCTCCTTCATACTGATTGAAGTCACTGTGTCTGTTCTTGTGAAAAATGTGTGCAATTCGGGAGACTCATTTCCTTCTGTAAAGAAGATGCATTGTTACTATATTGTAACATGAGATTCTAAGACACCGAAACGATACACAACTGACCTCTTCTCTACAGACAACAGAGAGGTTCAAGGGCTCTTTTAACACAAGAATATAATCATGTTTTTATTTTGAGCACGTCCTGGGAAAATCAAGGTTATTGCATTTCTTTCACCTGACAACATTCAATAATACGTTCTCATTGAGAATACCAAGCGGTGTATACAACTGAATCGTTTTGTAAGTTCTTGGCGTAAATGTCGATAACTAGCTGGTTATTACTGCAATCGCAAGTGGACCCATTCTTAGACCGTTAGGATGTAGGAGGTGTGTACGAAAGGTCATCCATCTCGTATTCCGCACAGGAGCTTATAGTCAAATCTAACTGACAGGGTGCTGAACTAAATCATGTTACACGACCGCAGATAAGCGGATATGTTGACTGTCACTTCCATCATAATTTGGTAGAGATTTTCATTTAGACAGAGAAAGAAGATTTCATAGAAAGGTCTTATTTCGTGTGTTTTGTGTACGTTTGTCTGGCATGCGGATATTCTGCAGTTCCAAAGGGTAGTTACAACCTAGATCTATATTCTCCTTTTCGCTACCATTACTCATTGACAGTTGTAAAGACGTTATCTTCGCCAGGAGAAGTAGATATAGGTTGTTGTTCGAACGTATCATCATCCTCTTGCTCGAAGAGAAGAAGGTGCCACCTTTATTTGTAAAAAGATGTTCTGCTGGATTTAAAAAAAACACTACTGCTAGAATGCAACTGAATATTGTCTTTTGTCATTCTAGATGAACACTACGAGGCCATCGAAGCTATGTTATTTAGGAAGTACAGTCCATCTTTCACGTCACCCAAAAAGATGAGACACTTGGCAGACAAGGTTCACACGGAGGGTGACCACCTTGAACTCCCTTGCAAAGCAGTTGGTGCCTGGCCAATTACCTACCACTGGTTCATCAACGGACAAAACTTTAAGCGACGCTTCAGGCTAAACGTCAAAAGCGAGGGAACCGTTTTCAGGATTCAAAGGATCCGAGCCAGGGATGCTGCGGTGTACACTTGCTTGGCCACAAACAAATATGGCAACCTTTCGTTCTCGTTCCCGCTGAAAATCAAAGGTTGGTGGGTTTATTTCTGCTTTAGAAAGCGTTGTCATGAATGTTTCACATTAGTGAAAGGACTCCGCTACTGGTGAATCAGGGCTTTTGATTCTGATCTGACGAACACTCTGTTCTAGACTAGACAATTCATTTCCAATATCAGACTAGACTAGAGCTTATGGAAGATAACATCAATTGATGACGTCACAACTTCAGAATGCATTCTTGGCTGACCTTTCATCCTTCAAATCTGCTAGCAGAAACTCTTCTGTTTGAAAACATGGGTGTTTGTCACCATTTGTACCTAATGTAGCATTATTTCATTGCATGTAAGCTTTATTTAACTGGGATTTCAGTTGTGGTAAGCATTAAGCCCTGGTAAGACTCAAGTATTGCTATATCCATTAAGGTAGTTTTTTCTGCGTTACAGAAGTCCCCAGCCTTGCACCAAAGTTCTACGATATGGACGTTATGGATAGGCAGAAGTACAGCGTGAAGTACGTGGGAGAGACCATACGATTTAGATGCGAAGGCAAAAGCAACGCCCCGATGCAATACATGTGGCTGAAGAACGGGAAGCCATTGAATTGGGAGAGAAAGAGGATTGACGACAGCGGTCACGCGCTTCGAATCAAGAGACTGAGACTAGCCGATGCAGCTATGTACACGTGTGTCGTCAACAACAGCTATGGCTCCATCTCGTTCAGCTTTAGTCTGAATATAGAAAGTAAGTCCAGCCACCTATCTTGAGCTATTTACCGCTTTGAGCGTCAGTGTAAACGTATCAAATTAACAGTAGAATCGCTCACTTGAAATGCCATAAAAGGATAGAGCCTTAATTTTCTTTTAAATAACAAACAGTAGCTCCATGCATTCTTGTTGTGATGGTCACTACAGAAATTCTGGTTCTAGTGAGTAACGATTGATATTTATACTTCAACACATTCGTACAGCGGCTTTTCAATGTCAGTGGCCCACAGCACCCATAACTGTTTCTCTCTGTTCTAGAAAGCAGAAAAGGGGGCCCACCAAGAGTAACAACTTACAAGAAAGAAAATTATATCAAAGCGAAAGTCGGGGATGATGTTTCTTTGGAGTGTCTCGAATTGACTTCGACCACCATTCCATACGTGCTATGGCATAAATGGTCATACCCAGTGGAAAAGCAATTCGCGCTTCGAACAATATTTCCAGACAGCAAAGGCCCCAAAAAGTGGGTAAAAGCGCACCCGTACAAGCACTTGGAGCCTAAGTTGTACAAGTACGGAAACTTCGCTGTAAAGGAATGGCCTCATCCGAAGAATAATCCATACATATTAGACAATACTAGGCCCTATGGTCTTAGCCTGACTATACGTAACGTCACACTGGCAGATTCTGGGATGTACACGTGTGCTGCTTCGAACAGAAAAGGCCACGACCTTGCCAAACTGCTCCTTCGGGTCTACGTTTAAACTGCAAGGAAAAGTGAATACGAGGTGATCAGCATCCCAAAAAGAGGCCAATACGTGGACATTTCTGAGACACTCGATGTATTGAATTACGGGCAAATTCGTCTAATTGTGATTTAGTCGTCTTTCAAAATGGTAGCACTATGGTGCCAACAATTTCAAGCGAAAGTTAAAAATCACTCCCGTTGTCAGCTCTATGGTATTCCTTGGTTATAAGGCAAATTATTGCATCTAAATATCTCCGGTGTTTCATTCTTTTATGATTCCGTGCTCCATGCTCCAAGACAAAACAAGATTGGTTTCCTCCGAGTAGTTCTGTAAAAATATTTGAGGATATTCTGATAACAAATCAAAATCTAAAGTGACTTGTTTAGGAAGAAAATAGATCTTACAAAGTTGAAGAATTTACTGTATAAAATAGGATTTAAAAACAATCTGTGAAGGAAACTAGTTCTTCCCCCATTCATGCTATTCTTCTAGGATAACATTTTCTTTCTTAACTGCTCTTCTTTCGTCTAAAAAATCACAGGATAATTGAGTGTAATTTCTTCTCATTTTAGAATATCTTTCTCGTGTATGTAATTTATCCAAGCAGAGTTTATTTGTATTCATGAGTTATGAAATAAGTAATCGTTATAGCTTTAAAATCTTCATGTTATTTTATAACCTTTTGTAAATAGCATTCCTATTGCTTTCTTATATCTGTATGTATTTAAGTTTATGTAAAGTAAATATTGGATGATGTTTTATAAAAGTGAGATATTTTTATCTAATATTTGTGTCCTCTTTAAAGGACCTTTGCATGGTCCTTTCTGTGACGACCAAGTCTTCAATTAATCAGATATAATGGAAGGTACTTAATCATGCACTTTCAACACGATAAGCGCGATGAGCTTCTTTAGATCTTGTGTAATCAAAATGTGTGATGAAACCTTCCATAACGACTCAAACTCTGTCATAATCTTCTTTGTAGAAGGATACAGTATTCAGTAGATGCTTGTGACTCTATCAAAATATATTGCAAAGTATTACGTTTAACCTATAAATTACATTTGCAAGGTTGGATAAGTGGATATCAAATTCTGGGAAGCAAAATAAGATTATTTAAAATTGAATGGTTGCGTCGGTAATTCCCTTTCTAGTGCTGGATCTTTCAAATAACCCTGGTATATCGATTTGCAGATTTTTGGACTTTTTTCCTTTGGACCTGGTTTCTTAATTTCTAGAGCTGTGTTCTAGTAATCAGCAACATATTAAAATTGACTACAGCCTGCTATGTTTTAGAAATTATATTCCAGAGTCAAATAGAACTCAGTTGAACAAGTGCTTTGTGGTACAAAACTTCACAATTGCTAGAAAAAGCGGAACTATTTTTCACATACTTAAAAGTGCTTTTTTCGTCCGACACTCCTCAGAGTATGCAAACGTCGGGAGATAACCAAAAACTGACCGAATAAATAGCCAGATGCGGATCGAAAACACTAGAGGGTGATAAGCAGAGCGCGTGATTGGTTATAATTGACCAATCTGCGTTACTTAACACCTCACTTTAGAAGAGCCCAAGGGAAAAGACGAACTCTTTCTGTCTACAAAGAATGGGATTTTCCATTGAAATATAGACACACTCCAAAACACCTAGGTGAAAGGACGACCTAGCTTGCCCAATTATACGAAAATTGTCGTCACTGTATGTTTAAGCGCAATCTGGATTCTCTAAAAGATGTTGTCCTATAGCCGAATCGCAATTAATTTGGGCATTGCGTCTTTTACAATTTCGACGAGAACTCAGTTGCTGCCTGCAATTGCACCGTAGTAAATTCTTACATAAGACGTAACGCTGATATTTGGACACATCTCTTCAGCAAACATACGATAAGATTGGAAGAAGGTATCAAACATATGGTATCAACATCAGATTAAACATAATTAATTGGGTCTAGAGTTCCTTTGTAGCCAGGGATATTTCCCGCCTTTTCCGCGAAGCCACTTACATAATACATCAAATCTCGGTGAAAGTAAGGTCATTACTTCACACATTTGAGCACGATCTTCCATATTTGGATCCGCTCCAGTAACCATTGAACCTACTGTCTAGCTACAAGTCTACAACAGTAGCATACTCAATGAATGGGCGGTGGTGCCTGTTATCAAATCCACGATTTTATCTCAAAAGTCGATGTAGTTCATACCGTATTTAACTTTTAAGCTTGTGATTACCACCTTTCGCCACTTTTCGATCGTTTGATTTGCAGGCCAATCCTCTCGTTACTACAAAAACACTCTAGTTGCTTTTTTCCCCTACAACACTCCATCGTGTTTACTTCTAGCCTCGGTGTATGTGTCTTATCTATCAAATCAGGCTCTTCGACAGTTCATTTCATTCTAATGGTTTTAACTTGATCAGTATTCTTCGTTTTTCTTCATTTCCAATGTATTTTTTTCCCCGAAGTTACGTAGTGACTCGTAAGGGCTCAGTTTACATTGTGAATTGCTTCTCTTCTGCTTTCTTCGAAAAGGCAAAATAGATTGATGTCTTAGGATGGACAGATCTTTATAGCTCATGTTTTCTCTTACCTGCCTTGGGCTTTTTACTATGAACAATTTGAACAGCGAGATAAATGAAAAATTTTTTTTAAATCCAGATGGAGAAAACTTTTCAATTATCCAATACCGTGTCCACAATTTGACGGTGGAGATTCTTATTGGGCGAATGGTAGAAGCATTATGACTTTGTTTCATTAAGATATTGTTCTACGAGCGATTCGGATTTCTGGTACATGTGATATTAGTGTAAAATTGTTATTTTTCTAAAGAATGAATATATGAATTAACAGTATCTACAAGAAAAAAGGTCCTTTAGCTATTGCTTGCTATTATAAAGTGTAGCAAAATGTATTTGTTCAGAAGATGATGACTGTTAAACGAGGAAAACACAAGATTCTGTAATAGTTGCTACCGAAATAAGCTTTACTTTGTTAATATCTTCTTCGCTTTATCGCAGTTTAAGCACTTCTTTTTTAGAAAGCTGACCAGAAGCGAAAGTTTTTCAATAAGAGAGAGAAGAGAAGCCCCCATGCACAGGCCCATGAGACCTTCCATGTTCACTAAATACAGCTGCAATGTCGTACCTGTCCTTCTCTTCAACGACATCTTCTATCATCCCTTCGTGGTAAACGCTGACCCTCTCACGTCTTGTGGAGTTATGTTCTTCATCCCGCTCATCGCTGACACGACGTGGTATAACGAGGGCACTTGCCATTTTTGGGGGCCAAGGATTTCGATTCACCTGACCTGATAGGTGTCTTCTCCCACACTGGGTGGATTTGACTTGAGATAATCAAACGCCTTGCTTAACGCAAGCAAGCATTGTAGAATAGCAGGTTCACTTTAGTTAGCTTGTTTAGTGTATTCAGCGGAACCCATGAAGCATTTCATCTCCATGAGGATAGCAGAACATTCCTTGTTGAACTGGACGAAGAAGCAAGAGGTATAACACTGCATCATTGTATTTTTCCCTGGGTATATGCTTGTTTTGTCTTGTTCTTTAGCCTGTACGCAATTTGAAGGATATGGGCTTGGCTTCCGTTTGACCACCCTCTTTCTAATTATGTGTATGAAAACCTTTGGGAATGGAGATCGGATCAGCTATCGGAACATGCTGTTTTGGGTCGTGAATATAAACGATTATTCCTTCACTTTTTTCCCCTTAGAGACTCAGATCCAAAGCTAGCTGTTAATATCTTGTCAGTCATCTCTTCGTTGTAAAAAATCGCATGCAATCCAAACATTCCTCCGTTGGTATATTGTTTTAGAGATGAGTTTCTGTTTAGTGTGAAACAAGGATAACTGTTTGGAACTAATGAGAAATGTTCTGTGAAGCGAAAATAATCTGGCATATCTTGATTCACTGCTGATGTTTTCGCATCGATCGTGCCAATAAACATTCTACAAGCATAGAAAAAGAGGCGTTTGTTTATTTCATTGGCAAAGTACTTTTCATCTGTGAAGCTGCAGTTTTGTGGAAAATACTGGGACACTGGGGCATTTTCTTGGTACAGCATCGATGGTAAAAGTTAGTATTGTAAAATAGACTGTAGGCAGATCTATGGTCTTGGGTTGGGTGCTGACTGAAATAACAACTTCGTTTTTGAAATACTTGGTGGTGATGCTCTTTCCATTGGTAATCACAAGAAACACGGATGCCGCGATGCAAATTGCGAGCCATAGACATTTTGCGACATTAGACTTTGATGAAAAGACTTTTGGAAACCCATGGATTGTGAGGGATCCAATCTCATTAGTGAAGCTTTCTTTTGTCGTTCTTGTCTACATCGCCTTTTGTCGACCGACGTTCTCCAACTTCTTCTAAAAGCACTGGGATCTATTTCTGTTGGGTTGGGAATTTTGAGGGCTTCTGCTTTAATAATTTCTTTCGATTGTGTACTCGAGTGTGGATGTCACTTTTCATTGATACCCCTTTCTTTTCCAACGTTGGTCAGTCCAGTTTTGTCCTTTTCGAAATTATTTTATGCATACACGACTCCTGACAATTATTCCTCTATGGCAGATCTTGAGAATTAGCTTATAGTCAGCTGTAACTATATCATGTTTGAAAACATTGCTGCAATAACATTCTATACAAATGCATAGGTTTTCTATGAAATGATATTCTCTGTTTGAATATCAATTATAGAAGTTCTTCTTCGTGATTCATTTTGGTTCTTAAAGATTCGTTTTGGCTTTGCCTTGGCTTTCTTTTATTGCCATTTTTCTTGTAACGTGCTCCTCCTTCAACGAATGAATTGAACTGCTTTGATATAATTCTAATAGATTTAGTACCCATATTGCGATTCATCTGCAATAGAACTTTTAAGTTGATTAATTATTTAACTTGGATTGTAATTAATCAAGTCTTTGGACATTTCAAGGCTTCTAGGTATATTTGGTAGCGAAACAATGTTTTGTTGCCTAGTGTACACAATTCAATAATATAGAATATTACTTGCGTCAAGAAACTGATCTCTTCTTGGTGTTATTGATGTTGCTTGTGCTGATAGAAGCTCAAATTAAAAAATCCCTGAATGAAAAGTGAACCTAACTTGGGACTGTTTGTGATAAGGGACTGTTTGTGATGATATTTCTAAAGTAAAATATATTTACACTGGGCTTTTCTGAGGAGCAGTAAGAAACCATCTTAAAGGGCGTAAATGAGGCTTTTTGCTTGTTTTTTTAAACTTTTGTAAGAGGTTATTGGTAGAACCGGTAAGGAGGATTTGATTTTGATGAGCGCTCTTGACCAATCAAGGAATTGTGCTGATGATTAACCTATGGAGCCAAGTAATTAAGGGTTTAAAATCATAAATCGATTGACCGATTGACTGGTTGATTGTAATGGTTGATTGGTTGATTGATCGATTGACTGGTTGATTTCAGCATGTGACCATACCAGATAGAAAACTGTACCATCAACGTACATGATAGGTCTCAGCATTTAGTCTTTAGGTAATGTAATTAATGCGAATGAAAAAAAGCCGAGGACCCATGATCGAGCCATGAAGAACTCCAAACGTTCTTCTTTAAACTCATCTGTGCTCCATTGAAGCATTGATTTGTGATCTTTGTAAGTTGTGCAGGACAATCTACAAGCTTTCTTTGCTCTGCATTTTCAGCTTTGTGGCGAGACAGGAGTAGAGTGGTCGACAATGTCAAAACAATTATCAGCTGGTCGCACGTATACTTTACATTCTTACTTGTCGCAACATCAGTAAATTAGATGACATTTAAGAATGTTTCTTTTTTGTTCAAGCTGCTGAGATGCAAAGAATTTGTTGAAATCGTTCATAGTTTCTTTATCAATCGTTTGCCATAACTGCTTCCACTTTGAAGGTATGATGTAGACATTTTTAGCCCCTTATAACGCAAGCTTTTTTATATTGATTTCAAGAGTCTCCTTGGCTTAGCCATGTGTTCTTAAATCAGCGTCTTACTTTCAAGGCCTTTTTCGTTCTAAACATCACTGTGATAACATTTCGGTTCCTTGTGCGTTTTGAACAGCGAGGCTGCAATTGTGATGATGGCATCATTACGGCATTCTCTTTCACAAGCTGTACTTATCACTAAGTCCTTAGTCGTGCAGCCATGGAAAGCCACGGTCATTCTCGAATTAAGAAGGGGATCAGAGCTTTGCAAACCCTATAGTTTGTATAGGGCCCCTTCACCTTCGCGTCTAACGGCAGACCTCGTTCTCAGATGTTGATTCGAAAGCGCGGTTGGGTCCAATGTCCGAACTAAATTATGGACAGGTATGGTCGGATATGGCTCCTGACATGTTCTGAAAGAAATTCGTGCTGAAATCCAGGCTAACAACGTTTTTAACGGATTTAGAAGTTAGAAATTTTCGGGCCAAGATTTTGGCATTTAAATGAGTTATAGTTAATGATGCATTAACGGCATATGAAGTGTGGATTTCCTAGAAACGCAACCGGCCTAGTTACAATAATTCATTCAAACAAGGTTTGCTAGTAACTTTAGAATGGCCCGTTTTCGTGCTTCATTTGGACGAATATTAACGATTGGTGGTTTAACCGCAGCTACCAGCTCTGTTGCAGTTTACAATGCGTTAATTTCTGACAGAATATCAGCTCAATCTCAAGTTTTGGATAGTCATGTGGAAGCAACAGAAGACCGTCTCAAAACAAACAAATGGGATGCGGATTGGGATCGGAGGAGCCTTGGCAGTATTAAGAATAAAATTGCAGTCAATAACATAAATGTCATTGAAAATTCAGTTCTGAATAAAAAGTTATCAGTTGATAGTGATAATTCAAGTGATGAAGAAGACGCGCATGAAAAGAGAAAGAAGCCAAAGGCAACAAGACATTTAATATTTGTTCGTCATGGTCAATATAACAGCGGCAAGAGTGATGATGAAAAAACATTGACAGATCTTGGAAGGTTTGTTTTAGTTATGAATCTTGTGATATGATTAATTTTTGTTACACACAAAATACAATGTAGAGTAATGTAATAATCTCGGAAGACAAGTCAAACTTATACAAAGAATACTTGTATACTTTATATACTTAAGTCTATATATTGGTGATTTCTCCAAAAAGGGGTACTTCTAAACAAGAAGGCATATGTGCTCTTCATCTGTTTTCTTCTCGCGTGTTTGTCCCAAGGTGCCATGCATCTAGGCAGTAAGGTCATCACTATTATTGTCGCTTATTGTAAACTGTTATTCAAGAAAACGTTGTTACAAATTTCATGCTTCTCATCTTGAACACCCGTGTAATTTGACCTAAATAAAATTGAATGCAAAGCAACCTGCAGTGAAAGCATGTTTAGTGCACAGTATTTTTTGCACAATACTGTTGGTCCAATTTTATTTAAAAATTCCCTTTTCCTTGAAAATCTACCAGCTGAGCCAAGGGTAAAAATAACAGTTACGCTGTTGCCTTAAAACAACCTGCTGCATCTTATTTCTGGTGCATGCTTTTTGAAATTGCAAAGAGTTGCACTGGCTCCTCAGTTATATAAGGAATTTGAAGCTAAATGGTGTACAGCATAGTTCATAGACTGCTATTTGCAGGCTAGATTATTCAGATTTTAATCCATCTCTTGTTATATTACTTTGCTCTTTCTTGTTTTTCAGCCTTCTTGAGTCATCTATTTATAGCAATGGCTTCTTAGAATCAGAATTTTATGATATCTTGATTCTTTTTGAGCTGCTTATAGAAAGTAAGTTGAGGAATAGCACCCACTGGAACAAGTTTAAGTGACTTTGGTTTGGCTTAAAGTATTTTTTGGCTTTGACAAGCAATGCATTATAGCAAAGTTAGTGGTCAACGAGATATTTGCAAGCACTAGTTTTCTATTTAAAAATTTATGTTTCTAGTGAATATGGTACAAAGTGACAAAATTAGAGATTAAGGGTGTTTCTTGTAGCATTTGGTAAACATCATGAATGATTTGATAGCTGTATCTTGCTTATTTAAGGGTAATTCCATACCAAACCAACCAACCCACATGTTCTGACTACCCCCAATTTCTAAATAAATCTGTACAATTGTTTGCATTGGCAATGGAAATTTGTTCTTAAAGTTTCAGCTTAGTATTTTAAACGGGGGCAGAGAAATCAGTTTCCAAAGATTTCAACTTTTCCCCCTAACCCGCGCCCCCCTAAAGAGGAAATCGCATTTAAATTTAGTTACATGTGCCCTTTCTAGACCAGTAATAGCTCATTTTGAAGCTTTTTTCAAGCTCTATTCAAATATGGTAGTAGGTACAACCTTCCCAAGATGGTTAAAAATGTACTTCTGAAAAACCATCTTTAAAGGTCTTTGCTCCCTGTAAATTAGTACCTCTCCCCCCTGATGAAAAATTTACACCATAAGCTTCTTTAATGTGTAGATAATCATTGTGCAAGTTTACAGGATGGGCCCTTTATAAATGATAGGGCTATGAGCTTTGCAAGAAGGGTTACTTCAAAAAAGGGAAACTTTTTTTGAAACCACAGATAGTGTTCAAAAGCATGTATGAAAAGTGAGAACTGAAATTTGAAAAGTGTTAAAAATTGAGTCAGTGGTCACAGCTGGTCACTTTTTTGCCACATCACATGGGAAAGGCCCTTGTGATGGTGTAGGAGGCACAGTTAAGAGGTTAGCTGCAAGAGCAAGCTTGCAAAGATTATATGAAAACCAAATTCAAACACCTGCACAACTTTTTGCATGGGCCAGAGAAAATATCAAAAACATGCATTTTGAATATGCAGCAAGCGAAGATGTCATCCTAACTGGAAAGAAACTTCACCAAAGATTTCAAGCAAGCAAAATGATTGAGAGAACCCAAAGGCTTCACGCATTCTATTCAATTCATGGCTGCATTACAAAGATAAAAGTAAAAGAGTATTCCTTTGCATCAACAGAGGTGGTTTGTAGTGTCAGCCACATTTCATTGAATGAGCTTGTTGAATGGGAAAAGATTTATGGCTATGTAACATGTGAGTATGAGGGTAGTTGGTGGCTTGGATATGTACTGGAAAAAATCCTAGTGACAAAGGAGGTAAAACTGAAATTTATGCATCCATCAGGGCCAGCAACATCATTCTTTTTTCCAAGAAATGATGACATACTCACAGTCCCACATGCAGCTATCCTTACAGTGGTGTCTCCAACTACCCCTACTGGGCAAACATATGCACTGGAAAAATGGGAGATGACAAAGGCCACTTCTTGTCTCCAACAAGGAGTATAAGATACATATTTGAAGACAATACACAACATTGAATACTTTTTTATGGTTAAAGCTGTGACTATTGACTCAATTTTTAACACTTTTCAAATTTCATTTTTCAGTTTTCATACATGCTTTTGAACACTAATTGTGGTTTCAAAAAATGTGTCCATTTTTTGGAGTCACCCCTCTTGCAAAGCTCATAGCCCTATCATTTATAAAGGGCCCATCCTGTAAACTTGCATAATGATTATCTACACATTAAATAAGCTTATGGTGGAAATTTTTCTTCAGGGGGGGGAGGTGCTAATTTACAGGGAGCAAAAATCTTTAGAGATGGTTTTTCAGAAGTACATTTTTAACAATTTTGGGAAGGTTGTATCTACTACCATATTTGAATAGAGCTTGAAAAAAGCTTCAAAATGAGCTATTACTGGTCTAGAAGGGGCACATGTAACTAAATATAAATGTAATTTACTTTTTAGGGGGGCGTGGGTTTGGGTGAAAAGTTGAAATCTTTGGAAACTGATTTCTCAGCCCCCATTAAAGATATTTAGCTGAAATTTTGAAAATTACCTTTCCATCTATCAAGGAATGATTACTTGAAATTTTACTAAAATCAGAGTAGTTATGGGCAAATCTGTACTTTCAATTGGTTGATTTCATATGGAATTACTCTTAACCAGGTTGGTATAAAGCCTTTGCATTTACTAAAAGAATGTTTTTGTTTCAAAATTGACTAAGGCTATGTCAGTCAGGGGGTATTTGTCTATAACTTTGTAATATTTTCTAGGAAACAAGCTGTAACCACAGGCAACCGATTGAAGTCTCTGAATATAAAGTTTGATAGACTTGTTCATTCAACTATGACAAGGGCAAGGGAAACAGCAGAGCTTATCAAAGAAAGTTTGGATGATGTTGATTTTGAGAGTTGTGCTTTATTGCGAGAAGGAGCGCCTTGTCCCCCAGAGCCAAGTTCATCTTCTAGCTGGAACCCAGAAAGATGGGTAAGTATTATCATAATGAGTATCTTCTCAAATCTGCTATATGCTGGAAAGAGTCAGGCAGCCACATTTATCCTAGTAATCATATGTTAATGATGATGATGATGATGATGCTGACGATGACGATGATGATGATGATGATTTCAGCTAATGCACTCACTTTTTGTTCTTCTGTTAGGAGTTCTTTCAAGATGGTTCAAGAATAGAGGCAGCATTTCGAAAATATGTCCACAGAGCAGATGTCCAACAAACAAATGATAGTCATGAAGTCATTGTTTGCCATGCAAATGTTATAAGATATTTTGTTTGCAGGTGAGCTAATTTTTCTTGCAGCTGACTAAACAGTTTCTATTGCTGCTTGCCATATAAATCCCTTCAAAAAAATCTTTTGCTAAGATCAATCTTTATAATCTTCAGCTTTAAAAAATCTAGTATTTCACTTAGTTCCAATCCTATTAATGTTCGACTGTTTGTACTTAAATTATTCTTTTCAGTGTTCCTGCATGAAAATTGACATACAAAACAATCACCTATAATTCAGTTTTATTGTGTAGTTTTAGTTGGTATACCAAAGAACAATTTTACATATAATGTTACATATAAGGCAATGACTATGTTTCTATACAATCCATACAGTTATTTATTCTAGTTTTAAAATCAGTATTTTATGATGAATTGAGATGTCCAGTAATATCCAGTTGGTTCTCATTATTATCTAAGGAACAACAGTCTACTGTCTCAATGTAGCTGACAAGTTTTTAATTTCTTGCAGAGCCCTTCAGTTCCCACCAGAAGGCTGGCTTCGAATGAGCATTGCCAACTGCGGCCTAACTCAGTTGACCATCAGGCCCAATGGTAGGGTCAGCTTGAAGTCCCTTGGAGATGCTGGCCACCTTCCACCTGACCAGATTACTTTCAAGTGAATTTGAAAATTTGTATATTTTGAATCATGTTTCATCATACAAATAAATAATGGAGCAGAAACTGTATATACTTTGTTTTGAATGCATAGTTCTGAAAAGTTTTTATGAGCATTAGCTGTTCATCTAATTTATGATTTGTTTGAAGACGTTGTTGTGCTGTTCAAGAACTTTTTTGACCTTCAACTCCCATATCTTTATCTCCATATTGTCATTATCGGTGACCAAGGACTCAATAGCAAGTTTTTTGTCAGATTCCATGTGGCATTTTATATTAACTATCCAATATGTACTAGTTTCCTTCAATAAATGTTGCTTTAGAACTGACACTTAAACCTTTTGTATGGTATTCATAATTCAAAAGGTTTTGTGTAATATTAATCTTTGGGTTTTTAACAAGTAAGTCTAGGTTTGTAGATTTTCATAAGAAGTGAATTGATTTCTTCTTAATTTGTGTGGCATTGTTAGTGCAAGGATCAGTTTGTCTAGGTATCATCAGCAGTACCCTTTTATGCAACAGAGTGTAGAATTATATCTGTATGTTTATTTGTAATATTCTTTCCCAACGATTGTTGATTTTTGTATATAAGAAAAAGCTGTCTTTATGCAATCTTTGCTTTCTCATCATAGACAAAAAACTTTTAACATTAAGTAGATAGCTTTGTCATTTGTTGCTCAAATTTTCAACTATATTAATTGTTAGTTAAGTCAATGTAAATTGCCATGGTAAAGTAGATTGTAACAATTCATTAACCATCATTAATTTTTTACTTTAAAACTAGAAGTATGGTTTGTAAACCGCACAGAATAAAAGCCGGAGCATTTTGAAGGAGCAGCATAAATGCTAGCTTTTAGATCTTTTTACTTTTTCTTCCTTTGGTTTTCATTTTAGCTTTTGCTTAGAGAGTTCATTGAACTATTTCCAAGATAATAGCCACTCCAGTGTATCCTAGAAACTGGATTAGCTAGAGATGAATAGTACAATGATAAATTTTGATGAACCCTAGATATTCATAAGTTGCTCCTGCTCTCTCTTTTCAGTATGATGAAACAGAATGTAAAAGCTTGGATTTAGATAAGACAACTTTTTCACCATAGTAAATATTCTAGATAAAAACTGAGCCATATTCAGATAGGTTTTCGTGAGCAGATAAGAGAATTCACTAATCATTTTTTGCATTCAGTTTCCCTTAAAAAAAGTGCTTCTGGGAAAGTAACGAATGTTGTTATTTTCAATTTCATTGATTTCTTCATGAGACATATTTGAGAAGCAAAGTGAAAAACGTTAAGATAGATGGACGGTGGTGGAACACATTTTTTTAAATAAAGAATTGCATATTAAAAAGTAGGCAAAAGTTAGTCACTTGTGAGAAGATGAAAGCAGCCATTTTCTTGTTCATATTCCAACAAAATCCGAAGTCATCACGGAGAGCCCCATTGCATTGAAAACAAATTTGCTGAAAGTTTTGCTGAGAGTAGATTTTCTCTTTGCTTGAAATATTAAATACGTCACTGTTTCGATGTTAGTTTTTGACTATAAGCTCCTGCTCTTGGCGGTTTTTGTGCGACCTTGTCCTCGACAATCCAGCGGGTGTAATCTGTCAATTGCCAATTGAAAGAAATGCGAGTTAGTTTAGTGTTGAATGTACTTCCTGTTCCCACAACACTCTTCGTAAATATTTGATAAAAATGCAGACGTACGTGAGAAAAATGACTATTTTTGACAACTGTTGAGTTGCAGAGTCCCTGGGCTTTGAGAAAGGGGCCTTTTAACGAAAACTGTTATTGTTTGAGATATTTATATGTTCATATGTGTTGTACATTCATACTAAACTGATCTGCAATCAAGGCCGTTCTGTTTTGACTGACTAAAAAACTTTCAACTATGGGCCAGAATGTTATCCATTGCTGCATGTCGAAATGCAGGTTTTTATTGATTAAACAGTTTCTCTCTGCCGAATGGCCTATGCATCTTTTCGACATGAACTTAAATAGCTAAAGCAGGACAAATTAAGTTGACATGGTTTGTGCCAATGAACAGATGATAGTGGATATTTTTAAGAATTTTCTCAAACGATTTTTTAAACCTTAATCTAGATACGGTATCGGATGGATAAATTTTTCATCAATACACTACAGACATTCTGGTTTAGATTTATGAATGCAGGAAAAACTGGGTAGTCGAACGAAAGGAGACGCGTTATTTGTTGGCATAGAATTTTGATCTTCATTTCATAGGTTCTGCGGGGCTTAAAGAAAAAAGAGAGGTCAATTCTAAATTGATGATGTTTAATGGTCTATTACACCAGTTATTTTAATGAAAACAAAAACCCGAGGCTTATAGGCAGTTCAAAACTTCCGGGCATTTGGTACCAAACTTTCCTTGCCTGTCTTAATATATTTGCGAAATAATCAGTAGAGAATGAAGGGAATTCCACATTGAAATAATCAAATTAATGTGTATGTTAAAAAAGTAAAACATACGCAATTTTAGAACCAGTTCAGGTAACAAAATAATATCTAGAAATGATTTTTCCCTCAAAAGCTCATTTAAAAGTGAAGGCCGTGAACAAGAAAATTCACCTAACTTCAATTTCTGGTAGGAATTTTTTCCTGTTACCAAAAATTGAGCGTTTTGTTTCTTAGAAGCAGGTCTTATTACAAGAGGGCGTTCTTGCCTGAGCCAACAGAGGATTATAGCGCCGACCAATATTCTATCTTGTAAAAGAAATGTTTCCAGGGTCTATTGTTTTATTTAGAAAGCCCGAAATGTATGGAAATTAATCAGGCCCAAAGGCATTACACGATAGCATGGTGGTATCATTGATATGAAATGCTATGCTGTTATGGAATATATCTTTTCAACAAAAGGGTCTCTGTTCTTAAAAGCCTGCCACGGAGCGAAGGAACTCTAGTTATCTGACATATCGAAGGAACATTTGAAGATGATATTTTGGTAGTTATTTTGTTAGTTGTAAGATATGTAACTATACTATAGAAGCCAAACGTGGCAAAAACTACTCGATTTTGAGTAGATGCACTAATGAGGGAGTATCACATTTCTTGACGGATGAACCCTTAGTTAGTGCTTCCCTACTAATGTTGAAAAAATTCGAAGGAACTCTAGTTATCTGACATATCGAAGGAACATTTGAAGATGATATTTTGGTAGTTATTTTGTTAGTTGTAAGATATGTAACTATACTATAGAAGCCAAACGTGGCAAAAACTACTCGATTTTGAGTAGATGCACTAATGAGGGAGTATCACATTTCTTGACGGATGAACCCTTAGTTAGTGCTTCCCTACTAATGTTGAAAAAATTCAAAGGCTCCTGGAAATATGATGATTACAGAGTATTAGCTGGATGGAATTGTAGGATCAGAAATAAGGAAATCGTCGGAAGCAAGAAGCCGAACCTACATTAGCATTTCAAGTGATTTTCGCTGGCAGTAGTCAAAGAAGCTCCTGAAATTTAAGAATTGCAAATAGTACTTCTGGCTAAAAGCGTACTAAAAAACTCTGTTGATCTGACAGATTTTCTAATTTTTGATGATCTAATGATTACAATAAATACACTTTATTGCGTTTTGCGTTATCGACAGGAACCGAGTGAGATCTTCTCTTCATAGCTATTGATGTGAAATTGATCTCAATATGAAGATTATTTGCAAAAAAGCAATTATCGCTAAAAATATACAGTTTGTAAACGTAGATTGGGAGGTCTAGATGATTTGAAACTTTGGCTAGAAACAAAACAAATGCCGTGAAATTTTCGAACGGCTGAAAATTACCTTTCAATCAACAGCTGAAAGTATCGAAAATCAAAACTTTTGAAATTGTTACAGATTTAATACACTTTGATCCAGCCAATGTGTATTTAGGTCTGGGAAGGTGGTTTCACTGAGATTTCTGCTGGCATTCACCTATATAAGGTCGCTCATAAAGGAAAGCAAGAAATCGCGGCATTTGAGAATCATGTGCTGCAGTCACAATGAAACAGGTGCCGGTTATTCCCTCGAAAATAAAACAAAACAAAACAAAACAAAATAGAAAGTGCCGTGTTCCTCCTTTTGATTGCTTACTTGACAAAGCTAGTATTTTGGCACTTTAAATAATAAAGGCCTTTTAAACCATTCATCAATTGTAGAGCTTCTTACCCTTTGTTTTATCACATAAGCCTTTATAAGACCTTGAAGCAAAAAACTTGAATTAAACATGTGATATTTTGATTCTGATTTTTACCTTTTCATGAAGGACGATTAAGGAACTTTTTTGCTAGAGGAAAATCATTTTTCACAGCCCACAGCATCTATCAGGCTGAAGGAGCAACAGCCTAATAGTTGGTAAAGGCTCTGCCTGGAGGCCTATTAAACTGTGTTGTTGTAACATGTTAGCCGTCAAGTACCCAATTGAATTCTCCGAAAACTAGAATATTTTTCAGAAAGAGCTCCATACTACAATCTTTGCCAAAAAATCTTGGAATACTTGCTCTAATTTACGCATCTCACATGGTGCAAAATCCCCTCGCGCCAGAAACAATGTTGTGTAGCGCAAAAGTGAATAATCCTGCAAACATAAGTGATGAATTCTTATAAAGCTTTAGCTTTGTCCTAAAGGTCTAATGTTGTTTGAGGAGGTTAAGGGGTTGCAACTACTAAAGGAGACACGGCAATAGAACGGAGGTCACAAAATTACCAAATAGAAAGGTGTTTCAACTACTTTTGGAAGAGATTATTGCATGTGCTAAACAATGATTTGTTTTTCATCTCAATTTCTAATATATGTTGATTAATTCCCAATAATTCATATTTAATTTTAATCCTTAGTTGATCTATATCTTGGTGTTGATTCGAAGAAAGCAGCTAAAATTTGCAATTTTAAAATGCAACCTCATCTATTTTCTGAGCAAACCAAAGCAAGACCTCAGAGACCTTCAATCAAAAGGATTCTCTGTGTGCCTCCTTTTGAAAGAAGTGCATGCAAAGTGGATAGCACAGCTGACCCCCACTAAATATATTCCTTCTTTTGACCCCGGGGTCAATTGCTGCACTTTGACCTGGAAGTTGACCTTAGAAACCCCCCCCCCAAGCGGTAATTCTATTGTTTTTGCATATTCATGCTTTTATTGTACCCTCTCTAGAGTATTAAATTCCAATATAGATTGTTTATTGAACGCATCGAAGCAGCTAGTCGAAGCATAGTTGTTCCTTGGATGGCCTAAGTTTTGCGAGTTCATTGGGACAAGTTTCAGCTTTCAAAACTTCATTGCTGTAAGTAACGGCTATTTTCAAATACATTACTTTGCAATACGTGTTTGGGAAACTCGATACTTAGATGCTATCAATCTTAACTCAACTCTTTCATTTTCCCCTCATTACGATCCACTTGTTTTGGCATGCCATCTAAACATGAAAGCTGCCTCTGTCTTCGAAGAACGTACCCCATTTGCACATCTCCATTGAGTTTGTTTTGCTTTCCGAATTACCTTGCTTCAAACCAGGTACTCGGGCGAGTTTTACGCCTTCAATTGTTTATGTGCAGCGTCAATAGTGAATAAAGATTCCTGGCATTTTGAGTTCTCGCACTCGCACTTTAGTATCAGCAAATTGAACATTTTAGTAAAAGAACATTCTATTTGATAATGTTGAGCAAGATGGAGATATGTTTTTAAAATTTTACCTCTAATTATAGAGATCTTTGGAATAGTGTTATCATCGTAATAAATCATCATAATAAACTGTATAATTTAGAGCTCGTATTCAACCCAGGCCTCTGTTATTTTAAATTATTGGTGAGTCTACACGTTGTTTTTCTATCCGATATATTTCAACTATATGGTAGATAACAATAACAACAGCCTCTCGTATTTTCACTTACTCTCTACTGCACACTGCAGTGTTCTAGTATCAATATGGTATTTGGGCTTTATTCATTATAACAATTGAAATACTTCTACACTTTTTTATGAAAAATGATCATAAAATACAGCATAAAGAACATTAGATGATCGAAGACTCAGACCAAGTTCAGCTGTTTATATTTTTTTATATGAAGTTCAGCTCTTTTGGCTATCACTAGGTCTAGTCGCTGATAACCTGTTCAAACTTATTCTAAAATTTGAGACAGGATTGTTCGTAAAATTTCCAGGTGGTATTGAAACCCCAGGGCCCAAATAGCTAAAACCTAGCTGTAACAAAAATTTACATAGCCTGCACATTTTTCCCACGATATGATAAAAAAATGAAAACCTAATGCTAACAAATGTCTTTCAAAATTAAGTTTTCGAGTGCATTGGCAGTAAGCATCGCCATATTCTTAATTTTTTCTTTGCCTGGGCTTTGTTTGTATTTCAAAGAAAACCAATTCTCTTTTAGACAAAAATATGATAATAAACTCTTGCGGAAGCGACATTTTTGAAACGCTTTAGCTATGATGTTCTGGGTTTAAACGGGCCTATGTCCTAATTGTCAATTGTCAAACCAATCACAACACCATGTTTCTATGATAAAGGTAAACGCTATTCAGGTCAAATGAAAGAACAAATTTTCCATCAAGAACGGCCATTTTTGGAAGGCTAAATATAGCCTTGGTGTTTTATGCGAAAACGTGCGCAACTCTTTTTTGTCTAGAACTTGAGAAATACGAGTACCAGAGTCAAACCAACCCCTGCACTATGTTTCTTTGATACAAGGACATGTCGTTCCAAAGAAATCAAACAAAAAAATTTTCAATCAAGAACTGCCAATTTTACAAGGCTATAGCCTTGGTTTTTATGCGAAAACATGCGCAACTCTTTGCCTAAACTTGCGAAATACGAGTACCAGAGTCAAACCAACCCCTGCACTATGTTTCTTTGATACAAAGACATGTCATTCCAAAGAAATCAAATAAAAAAATTTTCCATCAAGAACTGCCAATTTTACAAGGCTATAGCCTTGGTTTTTTATGCGAAAACGTGCGCAACTCTTTTTTGTCTAGAACTTGAAAATACGAGTACCAGAGTCAAACCAACCCCTGCACTATGTTTCTTTGATACAAAGACATGTCATTCCAAAGAAATCAAACAAAAAATTTTTCCATCAAGAACTGCCAATTTTAAAGGCTATAGCCTTGGTTTTTTATGCGAAAACGTGCGCAACTCTTTTTTGTCTAGAACTTGAGAAATACGAGTACCAGAGTCAAACCAACCCCTGCACTATGTTTCTTTGATACAAAGACATGTCATTCCAAAGAAATCAAACAAAAAATTTTCCATCAAGAACTGCCAATTTTACAAGGCTATAGCCTTGGTTTTTTATGCGAAAACGTGCGCAACTCTTTGTCTAGAACTTGAGAAATACGAGTACCAGAGTCAAACCAACCCCTGCACTATGTTTCTTTGATACAAAGACATGTCATTCCAAAGAAATCAAACAAAAAATTTTCCATCAAGAACTGCCAATTTTACAAGGCTATAGCCTTGGTTTTTTATGCGAAAACGTGCGCAACTCTTTTTGTCTAGAACTTGAGAAATACGAGTACCAGAGTCAAACCAACCCCTGCACTATGTTTCTTTGATACAAAGACATGTCATTCCAAAGAAATCAAACAAAAAATTTTTCCATCAAGAACTGCCAATTTTACAAGGCTATAGCCTTGGTTTTTTATGCGAAAACGTGCGCAACTCTTTTTGTCTAGAACTTGAGAAATACGAGTACCAGAGTCAAACCAACCCCTGCACTATGTTTCTTTGATACAAAGACATGTCATTCCAAAGAAATCAAACAAAAAAATTTTCCATCAAGAACTGCCAATTTTACAAGGCTATAGCCTTGGTTTTTTATGCGAAAACGTGCGCTCTTTTTTGTCTAGAACTTGAGAAATACGAGTACCAGAGTCAAACCAACCCCTGCACTATGTTTCTTTGATACAAAGACATGTCATTCCAAAGAAATCAAACAAAAAATTTTCATCAAGAACTGCCAATTTTACAAGGCTATAGCCTTGGTTTTTATGCGAAAACGTGCGCAACTCTTTTTTGTCTAGAACTTGAGAAATACGAGTACCAGAGTCAAACCAACCCCTGCACTATGTTTCTTTGATACAAAGACATGTCATTCCAAAGAAATCAAACAACAAAAATTTTTCCATCAAGAACTGCCAATTTTACAAGGCTATAGCCTTGGTTTTTTATGCGAAAACGTGCGCAACTCTTTTTGTCTAGAACTTGAGAAATACGAGTACCAGAGTCAAACCAACCCCTGCACTATGTTTCTTTGATACAAGACATGTCATTCCAAAGAAATCAAACAAAAAATTTTTCCATCAAGAACTGCCAATTTTACAAGGCTATAGCCTTGGTTTTTTATGCGAAAACGTGCGCAACTCTTTTTTGTCTAGAACTTGAGAAATACGAGTACCAGAGTCAAACCAACCCCTGCACTATGTTTCTTTGATACAAAGACATGTCATTCCAAAGAAATAAAAAAAAATTTTTCCATCAAGAACTGCCAATTTTACAAGGCTATAGCCTTGGTTTTTTATGCGAAAACGTGCGCAACTCTTTTTTGTCTAGAACTTGAGAAATACGAGTACCAGAGTCAAACCAACCCCTGCACTATGTTTCTTTGATACAAAGACATGTCATTCCAAAGAAATCAAACAAAAAATTTTCCATCAAGAACTGCCAATTTTACAAGGCTATAGCCTTGGTTTTTTATGCGAAAACGTGCGCAACTCTTTTTTGTCTAGAACTTGAGAAATACGAGTACCAGAGTCAAACCAACCCCTGCACTATGTTTCTTTGATACAAAGACATGTCATTCCAAAGAAATAAAAAAAAAATTTTCCATCAAGAACTGCCAATTTTACAAGGCTATAGCCTTGGTTTTTTATGCGAAAACGTGCGCAACTCTTTTTGTCTAGAACTTGAGAAATACGAGTACCAGAGTCAAACCAACCCCTGCACTATGTTTCTTTGATACAAAGACATGTCATTCCAAAGAAATCAAACAAAAAATTTTCATCAAGAACTGCCAATTTTACAAGGCTATAGCCTTGGTTTTTTATGCGAAAACGTGCGCAACTCTTTTTTGTCTAGAACTTGAGAAATACGAGTACCAGAGTCAAACCAACCCCTGCACTATGTTTCTTTGATACAAAGACATGTCATTCCAAAGAAATCAAAAAAAAATTTTTCCATCAAGAACTGCCAATTTTACAAGGCTATAGCCTTGGTTTTTTATGCGAAAACGTGCGCAACTCTTTTTGTCTAGAACTTGAGAAATACGAGTACCAGAGTCAAACCAACCCCTGCACTATGTTTCTTTGATACAAAGACATGTCATTCCAAAGAAATCAAAAAAAAATTTTCCATCAAGAACTGCCAATTTTACAAGGCTATAGCCTTGGTTTTTTATGCGAAAACGTGCGCAACTCTTTTTTGTCTAGAACTTGAGAAATACGAGTACCAGAGTCAAACCAACCCCTGCACTATGTTTCTTTGATACAAAGACATGTCATTCCAAAGAAATCAAACAAAAATTTTTCCATCAAGAACTGCCAATTTTACAAGGCTATAGCCTTGGTTTTTTATGCGAAAACGTGCGCAACTCTTTTTTGTCTAGAACTTGAGAAATACGAGTACCAGAGTCAAACCAACCCCTGCACTATGTTTCTTTGATACAAAGACATGTCATTCCAAAGAAATCAAACAAAAAATTTTCCATCAAGAACTGCCAATTTTACAAGGCTATAGCCTTGGTTTTTTATGCGAAAACGTGCGCAACTCTTTTTTGTCTAGAACTTGAGAAATACGAGTACCAGAGTCAAACCAACCCCTGCACTATGTTTCTTTGATACAAAGACATGTCATTCCAAAGAAATCAAACAAAAAATTTTCCATCAAGAACTGCCAATTTTACAAGGCTATAGCCTTGGTTTTTTATGCGAAAACGTGCGCAACTCTTTTTTGTCTAGAACTTGAGAAATACGAGTACCAGAGTCAAACCAACCCCTGCACTATGTTTCTTTGATACAAAGACATGTCATTCCAAAGAAATCAAACAAAAAATTTTTCCATCAAGAACTGCCAATTTTACAAGGCTATAGCCTTGGTTTTTTATGCGAAAACGTGCGCAACTCTTTTTTGTCTAGAACTTGAGAAATACGAGTACCAGAGTCAAACCAACCCCTGCACTATGTTTCTTTGATACAAAGACATGTCATTCCAAAGAAATCAAACAAAAAATTTTCCATCAAGAACTGCCAATTTTACAAGGCTATAGCCTTGGTTTTTTATGCGAAAACGTGCGCAACTCTTTTTTGTCTAGAACTTGAGAAATACGAGTACCAGAGTCAAACCAACCCCTGCACTATGTTTCTTTGATAAAAGACATGTCATTCCAAAGAAATCAAACAAAAAATTTTCCATCAAGAACTGCCAATTTTACAAGGCTATAGCCTTGGTTTTTTATGCGAAAACGTGCGCAACTCTTTTTTGTCTAGAACTTGAGAAATACGAGTACCAGAGTCAAACCAACCCCTGCACTATGTTTCTTTGATACAAAGACATGTCATTCCAAAGAAATCAAACAAAAAATTTTCCATCAAGAACTGCCAATTTTACAAGGCTATAGCCTTGGTTTTTTATGCGAAAACGTGCGCAACTTTTTTGTCTAGAACTTGAGAAATACGAGTACCAGAGTCAAACCAACCCCTGCACTATGTTTCTTTGATACAAAGACATGTCATTCCAAAGAAATCAAACAAAAAATTTTCCATCAAGAACTGCCAATTTTACAAGGCTATAGCCTTGGTTTTTTATGCGAAAACGTGCGCAACTTTTTTGTCTAGAACTTGAGAAATACGAGTACCAGAGTCAAACCAACCCCTGCACTATGTTTCTTTGATAAAAAGACATGTCATTCCAAAGAAATCAAACAAAAAATTTTTCCATCAAGAACTGCCAATTTTACAAGGCTATAGCCTTGGTTTTTTATGCGAAAACGTGCGCAACTCTTTTTTGTCTAGAACTTGAGAAATACGAGTACCAGAGTCAAACCAACCCCTGCACTATGTTTCTTTGATACAAAGACATGTCATTCCAAAGAAATCAAACAAAAAATTTTTCCATCAAGAACTGCCAATTTTACAAGGCTATAGCCTTGGTTTTTTATGCGAAAACGTGCGCAACTCTTTTTTGTCTAGAACTTGAGAAATACGAGTACCAGAGTCAAACCAACCCCTGCACTATGTTTCTTTGATACAAAGACATGTCATTCCAAAGAAATCAAACAAAAAATTTTTCCATCAAGAACTGCCAATTTTACAAGGCTATAGCCTTGGTTTTTTATGCGAAAACGTGCGCAACTCTTTTTTGTCTAGAACTTGAGAAATACGAGTACCAGAGTCAAACCAACCCCTGCACTATGTTTCTTTGATACAAAGACATGTCATTCCAAAGAAATCAAACAAAAAATTTTCCATCAAGAACTGCCAATTTTACAAGGCTATAGCCTTGGTTTTTTATGCGAAAACGTGCGCAACTCTTTTTTGTCTAGAACTTGAGAAATACGAGTACCAGAGTCAAACCAACCCCTGCACTATGTTTCTTTGATACAAGACATGTCATTCCAAAGAAATCAAACAAAAAATTTTTCCATCAAGAACTGCCAATTTTACAAGGCTATAGCCTTGGTTTTTTATGCGAAAACGTGCGCAACTCTTTTTTGTCTAGAACTTGAGAAATACGAGTACCAGAGTCAAACCAACCCCTGCACTATGTTTCTTTGATACAAAGACATGTCATTCCAAAGAAATCAAACAAAAAATTTTTCCATCAAGAACTGCCAATTTTACAAGGCTATAGCCTTGGTTTTTTATGCGAAAACGTGCGCAACTCTTTTTTGTCTAGAACTTGAGAAATACGAGTACCAGAGTCAAACCAACCCCTGCACTATGTTTCTTTGATACAAAGACATGTCATTCCAAAGAAATCAAACAAAAAATTTTCCATCAAGAACTGCCAATTTTACAAGGCTATAGCCTTGGTTTTTTATGCGAAAACGTGCGCAACTCTTTTTTGTCTAGAACTTGAGAAATACGAGTACCAGAGTCAAACCAACCCCTGCACTATGTTTCTTTGATACAAAGACATGTCATTCCAAAGAAATCAAACAAAAAATTTTTCCATCAAGAACTGCCAATTTTACAAGGCTATAGCCTTGGTTTTTTATGCGAAAACGTGCGCAACTCTTTTTTGTCTAGAACTTGAGAAATACGAGTACCAGAGTCAAACCAACCCCTGCACTATGTTTCTTTGATACAAAGACATGTCATTCCAAAGAAATCAAACAAAAAATTTTCCATCAAGAACTGCCAATTTTACAAGGCTATAGCCTTGGTTTTTTATGCGAAAACGTGCGCAACTCTTTTTTGTCTAGAACTTGAGAAATACGAGTACCAGAGTCAAACCAACCCCTGCACTATGTTTCTTTGATAAAAGACATGTCATTCCAAAGAAATCAAACAAAAAATTTTTCCATCAAGAACTGCCAATTTTACAAGGCTATAGCCTTGGTTTTTTATGCGAAAACGTGCGCAACTCTTTTTGTCTAGAACTTGAGAAATACGAGTACCAGAGTCAAACCAACCCCTGCACTATGTTTCTTTGATACAAAGACATGTCATTCCAAAGAAATCAAACAAAAAATTTTTCCATCAAGAACTGCCAATTTTACAAGGCTATAGCCTTGGTTTTTTATGCGAAAACGTGCGCAACTCTTTTTTGTCTAGAACTTGAGAAATACGAGTACCAGAGTCAAACCAACCCCTGCACTATGTTTCTTTGATACAAAGACATGTCATTCCAAAGAAATCAAACAAAAAAATTTTTCCATCAAGAACTGCCAATTTTACAAGGCTATAGCCTTGGTTTTTTATGCGAAAACGTGCGCAACTCTTTTTTGTCTAGAACTTGAGAAATACGAGTACCAGAGTCAAACCAACCCCTGCACTATGTTTCTTTGATACAAAGACATGTCATTCCAAAGAAATCAAACAAAAAATTTTCCATCAAGAACTGCCAATTTTACAAGGCTATAGCCTTGGTTTTTTATGCGAAAACGTGCGCAACTCTTTTTGTCTAGAACTTGAGAAATACGAGTACCAGAGTCAAACCAACCCCTGCACTATGTTTCTTTGATACAAAGACATGTCATTCCAAAGAAATCAAACAAAAAATTTTCCATCAAGAACTGCCAATTTTACAAGGCTATAGCCTTGGTTTTTTATGCGAAAACGTGCGCAACTCTTTTTTGTCTAGAACTTGAGAAATACGAGTACCAGAGTCAAACCAACCCCTGCACTATGTTTCTTTAAAAAGACATGTCATTCCAAAGAAATCAAACAAAAAATTTTTCCATCAAGAACTGCCAATTTTACAAGGCTATAGCCTTGGTTTTTTATGCGAAAACGTGCGCAACTCTTTTTTGTCTAGAACTTGAGAAATACGAGTACCAGAGTCAAACCAACCCCTGCACTATGTTTCTTCGATACAAAGATATGTAATTCCAACGAAATCAAACAAAAAATTTTTCCATCAAGAACTGCCATTTTACAAGGCTATAGCCTTGGTTTTTTATGCGAAAACGTGCGCAACTCTTTTTTGTCTAGAACTTGAGAAATACGAGTACCAGAGTCAAACCAACCCCTGCACTATGTTTCTTTGATACAAAGACATGTCATTCCAAAGAAATCAAACAAAAAATTTTTCCATCAAGAACTGCCAATTTTACAAGGCTATAGCCTTGGTTTTTTATGCGAAAACGTGCGCAACTCTTTTTTGTCTAGAACTTGAGAAATACGAGTACCAGAGTCAAACCAACCCCTGCACTATGTTTCTTTGATACAAAGACATGTCATTCCAAAGAAATCAAACAAAAAAATTTTTCATCAAGAACTGCCAATTTTACAAGGCTATAGCCTTGGTTTTTTGCGAAAACGTGCGCAACTCTTTTTTGTCTAGAACTTGAGAAATACGAGTACCAGAGTCAAACCAACCCCTGCACTATGTTTCTTTGATACAAAGACATGTCATTCCAAAGAAATCAAACAAAAAATTTTTCCATCAAGAACTGCCAATTTTACAAGGCTATAGCCTTGGTTTTTTGCGAAAACGTGCGCAACTCTTTTTTGTCTAGAACTTGAGAAATACGAGTACCAGAGTCAAACCAACCCCTGCACTATGTTTCTTTGATACAAAGACATGTCATTCCAAAGAAATCAAACAAAAATTTTTCCATCAAGAACTGCCAATTTTACAAGGCTATAGCCTTGGTTTTTTATGCGAAAACGTGCGCAACTCTTTTTTGTCTAGAACTTGAGAAATACGAGTACCAGAGTCAAACCAACCCCTGCACTATGTTTCTTTGATACAAAGACATGTCATTCCAAAGAAATCAAACAAAAAATTTTCATCAAGAACTGCCAATTTTACAAGGCTATAGCCTTGGTTTTTTTGCGAAAACGTGCGCAACTCTTTTTTGTCTAGAACTTGAGAAATACGAGTACCAGAGTCAAACCAACCCCTGCACTATGTTTCTTTGATACAAAGACATGTCATTCCAAAGAAATCAAACAAAAAATTTTTCCATCAAGAACTGCCAATTTTACAAGGCTATAGCCTTGGTTTTTTATGCGAAAACGTGCGCAACTCTTTTTTGTCTAGAACTTGAGAAATACGAGTACCAGAGTCAAACCAACCCCTGCACTATGTTTCTTTGATACAAAGACATGTCATTCCAAAGAAATCAAACAAAAAATTTTCCATCAAGAACTGCCAATTTTACAAGGCTATAGCCTTGGTTTTTTATGCGAAAACGTGCGCAACTCTTTTTGTCTAGAACTTGAGAAATACGAGTACCAGAGTCAAACCAACCCCTGCACTATGTTTCTTTGATACAAAGACATGTCATTCCAAAGAAATCAAACAACAAATTTTCCATCAAGAACTGCCAATTTTACAAGGCTATAGCCTTGGTTTTTTATGCGAAAACGTGCGCAACTCTTTTTTGTCTAGAACTTGAGAAATACGAGTACCAGAGTCAAACCAACCCCTGCACTATGTTTCTTTGATACAAAGACATGTCATTCCAAAGAAATCAAACAAAAAATTTTCATCAAGAACTGCCAATTTTACAAGGCTATAGCCTTGGTTTTTCATGCGAAAACGTGCGCACCTCCTCCTTGCTAAACTTGAAAATACGAGTACCAGAGTCAAACCAACCCCTGCACTATGTTTCTTTGATACAAAGACATGTCATTCCAAAGAAATCAAACAAAAATTTTCCATCAAGAACTGCCAATTTTACAAGGCTATAGCCTTGGTTTTTATGCGAAAACGTGCGCAACTCTTTTTGTCTAGAACTTGAGAAATACGAGTACCAGAGTCAAACCAACCCCTGCACTATGTTTCTTTGATACAAAGAATGTCATTCCAAAGAAATCAAACAAAAAATTTTTCCATCAAGAACTGCCAATTTTACAAGGCTATAGCCTTGGTTTTTTATGCGAAAACGTGCGCAACTCTTTTTTGTCTAGAACTTGAGAAATACGAGTACCAGAGTCAAACCAACCCCTGCACTATGTTTCTTTGATACAAAGACATGTCATTCCAAAGAAATCAAACAAAAATTTTCCATCAAGAACTGCCAATTTTACAAGGCTATAGCCTTGGTTTTTTATGCGAAAACGTGCGCAACTCTTTTTTGTCTAGAACTTGAGAAATACGAGTACCAGAGTCAAACCAACCCCTGCACTATGTTTCTTTGATACAAAGACATGTCATTCCAAAGAAATCAAACAAAAAATTTTCCATCAAGAACTGCCAATTTTACAAGGCTATAGCCTTGGTTTTTTATGCGAAAACGTGCGCAACTCTTTTTTGTCTAGAACTTGAGAAATACGAGTACCAGAGTCAAACCAACCCTGCACTATGTTTCTTTGATAAAAGAGATGTCATTCCAAAGAAATCAAACAAAAAATTTTCCATCAAGAACTGCCAATTTTACAAGGCTATAGCCTTGGTTTTTTATGAAAACGTGCGCAACTCTTTTTTGTCTAGAACTTGAGAAATACGAGTACCAGAGTCAAACCAACCCTGCACTATGTTTCTTTGATACAAAGAAATGTCATTCCAAAGAAATCAAACAAAAAATTTTTCCATCAAGAACTGCCAATTTTACAAGGCTATAGCCTTGGTTTTTTATGCGAAAACGTGCGCAACTCTTTTTTGTCTAGAACTTGAGAAATACGAGTACCAGAGTCAAACCAATGCACTATGTTTCTTTGATAAAAGACATGTCATTCCAAAGAAATCAAACAAAAAATTTTTCCATCAAGAACTGCCAATTTTGCAAGGCTATAGCCTTGGTTTTATGAAAACGTGCGCACCTTTTTTGCTAAAACTGCGAGAATACGAGTACCAGAGACAAACAATCACTGGCACTATGTTTCTTTGATACAAGGACATGTTATTCAGGTGAAATCAGAAAAAAAATTGAAAATTCCATCAATGTTTTAGACATGCGAGGCGTCTGAATGCAGACTTTATAAACGTTGCCGGAAGAGCGATCTTTCAATTGAAAATCAACTTGCAACTAGCGAAGTGTGAGAAAGTTAATTGTTTACAAAACGTAGAGGACGGAATGTGCGGATGGAGATTCTCCGAATAATGAATCGAGCAGGGAATCTGGGAATATTGGGAAAGCCATTCTTGCTTGATTTGAGGTTCTTTGCTCTTTCACTTGAGGAATGCTCATTCATATTATATGCCTCTTTATACGTGCCTAGGGCGAAGGAGTACAACAAGAAGGGAAAATTATCCAACAATCATCGTCACGCATTCGTACAAAACATAGTACAATTAAAAATCAATCATCTTCACCAATAACGATGCTAGTACAACAATATCATTCCTATAACAACTTAGAACACTATCCTGAACTCGAAATATCTCAAAGCAGAAGGCAACTACAAGCTGAGACGAACATAAAAATTTTCATAGGAAAGAGCTGTAGGAGGGTGGATGCGGTGGGATTTGAATGATGTGAGATAGGTTTAACAATTTCTGTGGCGTAACATACGTAGACATTATACGAATTGTTGCTATAACACGGCGTTAAAGCGGCAATTATTAAATTATCGAAAGAGCAAACACTCTCACTTTAAGATTTTAGTGACCAAGTTGGCCTTAAACTGGAACTTTGATATCTGTAATTGACTGACATGGAGAATGTGAGTATTCTTGTGAATTCATATTTTATCGTATATGGAAGAAAGCAGGCGTTGCCAAAATACGAAAATGTCCACACAAAAGAAGCATTCATTGACCAAAAACATCGTGGAAGTTCTTCAGCAAATACCTAAAGCAACGTCTGTCGGAACTCGTCTTGAATGGAAGGTATCCATGTTAAACGTAAATGTCTCCTTGGCATGAAACGACACGCCTTAGAGATGAAGGACGGTCGTGATTAACAAGGAATTCACTTTATCCACCCAATTCCAAGCGCTTTCATAACCAGAGAATCCAGTTCTACGCCATGTAGAAATGAGGAAAATAAACTTTCCAAAACAGGCAACATTTTTGAGAAGCACAAAGTTAATGAAATAACAAATGTAAAGAAGAATGAAGCCAAAAAGATGAACTGCTTACAATATTGACAGTTTCTTCAAATCTGAAATAATTTAAGTGTAAAAGCAAAAATAGGAAAGATGTTAAAGGTATTGCACAACAAAAAGATATGACGTAAGGCACACCTGTGGTACATCGTCTGCCAAATAGTGAAGTCTAGCGATGGATCTATAAAAGGAGTATAGTGATGAACATATAACAAATGCTAATCGAATAACTCAACATATTAGAGATCGTTACTTATAGAGAACTACTGCAACCGTGTTCTTCAAATCACTCTTTTCAGAAATGTTTAAGGAAGCAATAAATTTTCTAGATTCACTCCCTAGCTCGACCACCCCAGAAGTTACGAAAAGGGGTATTGAAAGAAAATAAAGAGAGAACTTAAGGTTATTTAAATGGGATATGTTTCCAAGAGTCTAGAATGAGATCTGTAAACTAATATAAAATACTTTTATTAGAACATTTTCTTCCTTGTTAACAATAGCTACTGCTCCAAGATATCCTCGAAACGACTTTCCAAGCAAAATGAGTGTTTGAAGGATAATTTTGAGATAAATTCGCAACAGTTTCTTTTGAGAAATAAAGGAGTCTACAAAGTTACAAGACGATTTGTCTCCATGGCATGAAACGCCCAGTTGAAACAGTCTTCAAATGGCGTGATTAACATGGACATTTTGGTCTATCCTCAACATACTTTTCATGTTTTCACAGTCAATAACTGACTAAACACAAAGCGAATGCGAGGATAACGACGAGTCAGCCATTACACTTTAGGCCTGGCTTGCTAGCACCCACAGTGAGGATGAATTTCTCGCTCACTACGTTCTGACAAAGGGCGATAATTGGTAAGGGCAATAAACTCCTTACCTCAAAAACCCCCCTTTCCCTCTAAACCAGGTTCTCTAATAATAAGTGGCAGCAAGAAGTACTCACCGGTAGCACACGGCAATGTCACTGTGCAGGGGTCCATACACTTGATTGAATACGTTCAATGACTCTAGCATCAAATCGTGGGCTTCACCAAATAAACCTGCAAAAGAAGCACCCAGTAAAAACCAGCATTGGCAACTCACAAAAAGAAGGCTTCAAAGCCAATTAATATAGCTATATAACAATTCCCTGACAAAAGAGGAAAGCCAATTTCTATCTGTTCATACCTGCTTGCAGCTTTGCTTGCGCGACTTCGAACAGAGCGTTGCCATCGTTACCCTACAATCATATACAGCAAACGTAGAGATCGATAGCAACATACAAATGAGAAAGGGCGGCCATTTTCAATGAGAAACGCAAAGATCATCTGACAAAGTAAAAATGAGGCCGAAAAGAAGAACTGCTTACAATATTGACAGATTCTTCAAATATGAAATAATTTAAGTGTAAAAGCAAAAATAGGAAAGATGTTAAAGGTATTGCACAACAAATAGATATGACGTAAGGCACACCTGTGGTACATCGTCTGCCAAATAGTGAAGTCTAGCGATGGATCTATAAAAGGAGAATAGTGATGAACATATAACAAATGCTAATCGAATAACTCAACATATTAGAGATCGTTACTTATAGAGAACTACTGCAACCGTGTTCTTCAAATCACCCTTTTCAGAAATGTTTAAGGAAGCAATAAATTTTCTAGATTTACGACCTACCCTGACCAATCCCTTACGTAAAATAATAAGCGGCACAAAATATTCTTAAAAATATTAAAAGGCAGTACAATCCACTACTGAACAGTAAATGTTATATTCAATCGCAAATTTAGAAAATTTGGAAATTTCCCAAGACCAGCATTTAGAGGCAAAAAGTATTTGTTTATTATTTTATTTTATTTCCAGAGAGCTCTCTTCCTTGTTAACAATAACTACTGCTCTTAGATACTCTCAAACCGACTTTCCAAGCAGAATGAGGGATTGAAGGATAATTTTGAGATTAATTCGCAATAGTTCTTTTGAGAAATAAAGGAATGATAAGTTACAAGACGATTTGTCTCCATGGCATGAAACGCCCAGTTGAAACAGTCTTCAAATGGCGTGATTAACATGGACATTTTGGTCTATCCTCAACATACTTTTCATGTTTTCACAGTCAATAACTGACTAAACACAAAGCGAATGCGAGGACAACGACGAGTCAGCTATTACACTTTAGGCCTGGCTTGCTAGCACCCACAGTGAGGATGAACTTCTCGCTCACTACGTTCTGACAAAGGGCGATAATAGTATTACCAGAAACTCTTTACCTCCACTAACCCCCCTTCCCTCGAAACCAGGTTCTCTAATAATAAGTGGCAGCAAGAAGTACTCACCGGTAGCACACGGCAATGTCACTGTGTAGGGGTCCATACACTTGATTGAATACGTTAAGCGACTCTAGCATCAAATCGTGGGCTTCACCAAATAATCCTGCAAAACAAGCACCCAGTAAAAACCAGGATTGGCAACTCACAAAAAGCAGGCTCCAAAGCCAATCAATATAGCTATATAACAATTCTCTGACAAAAGAGGAAAGCCAATTTCTATCTGTTCATACCTGCTTGCAGCTTTGCTTGCGCGACTTCGAACAGAGCGTTGCCATCGTTACCCTGTAATCATATGCAGCAAATGTAGAGATCGATAAAAACATACAAATAAGGAAGGGCGGCCATTTTCAGTGAGAACACAAAGATCTTCGGACAAATAAAAAATCTTTCAAGAGAAGTCGAAAAAAGGGAAGTTTCATTGGCACCACGTGACAAGATTTCAATTCTAGCAAGCATGTCTTTGTCCTCTGCGGTGGAGTCACAGCTGCGATTGAAGGCACAGTTGAGAATTTGAGCAGAGCACTGCTTACGGGTGAACAAATTGGCAGTTACAAAATGACATTTTAACGCCAAGAAAAATAAAGTTCACCGTCATCAGCCCCATCAAGACCACCACGTGACAAGTGCAGGCAGCGCAATGCCATGTGGAAACGCTCATTTAAAGAAGCAAATTATTGGACCCTTGGACATGAGGGACGAAAAGAGGCTTCCCTTTAATTGAGATACAATTTACGTGTTGGTGACTCAACAGGGAATCAATTATTAAAATTCCAACATGGTAATCATGAAGAAAAGCTACTCACTTGTGGGACCTGGTGCGAAGACTTTCTCCAGCCTTTTTCAGCTACAATATCAAAACATTCACCATAATCATTAGTCATTATTCTAAATACATCCCCATGAAGGCAGGCAAGAGTTTACTTTCACTTTATGAAAGGCTTTTAAAAGTAGAAAATAAATTCTCTTTAGCCTGTATATAAAAATGGGGTCCTGAAGATATCTCATCACAAAGGGGGAAAATTTAGCTAAAAAGTTCATTCGGAAGTAATGCGTGGATAGGAATCAAAAACCTTTAAAAGCCATAACCTAAGACATAAAAGAAGAACGGTTAAGCAAAATGGTGGATATTATAAGAAAATCGTTTTACTCATTCTAAAAAATGGCAGTTGCTTTGAGATTCCCCAAAAAATGACTCATTTTCGTCAAAAGCGTTTCTTACATGTTGATGTTATTCAACACCAATAAAAGGGAAATCGATTCTCACAGAACCGAATCACTTCGCGTTAAAAGGTTGGTGAAAATTGATACAAGTACATACTATTCTGATGAAATTAGACAAAAAAGTTTCCATCAAGAACTATAGGCTTGGTGTTTTATGCGCAAACGTGCGCAACCCTTTCTTGCCTAAAACTTGAGAAATACGAGTACCAGAGTCAAACCAACCCCTGCAATGTGTTTCTTTGGTAGGAGTAAGTGTTATTCAGATGAAATCACAGACAAAAAAATTGAAAATTCCATCAACGTTTAAGACATGCGAGGCGTCTGAATGCAAACTTTATAAACGTTGCCGCAAGAACGATCTTTCAATTGAAAATCAACTTGCAACTAGCGAAGTGTGAATTGTTTACAAAACTTAGAGGACGGAATGTGCGGATGGAAATTCTCCGAATAATGAATCGAGCCGGGAATCTGCTGAATACTGGGAATGCCATT